>OZ035825.1:9698058-9801085 GCA_964034765.1 Knipowitschia caucasica
CAGAGCACCTTCTTCCACATGTTTGGTGTGTCTCCCAGGTGGCTTTTGGCAAACTTTAAACAAGACTTTTTATGGATATCTTTGAGAAATGGCTTTCTTCTTGCCACTCTTCCATAAAGGCCAGATTTTGGCAGTGCACGACTGATTGTTGTCCTATGGACAGACTCTCCCACCTCAGCTGTAGTTATCTGCAGTTCATCCAGAGTGATCATGGGCCTCTTGGCTGCATCTCTGATCTGTCTTCTCCTTGTTTGAGATGAAAGTTTGGAGGGACAGCCGGGTCTTGGTAGATTTGCAGTGGTCTGATACTCCTTCCATTTCAATATAATTGCTGGCACAGTGCTCCTTGAGATGTTTAAAGCTTGGGAAATCTTTTTGTATCCAAATCCGGCTTTAAACTTCTCCACAACAGTATCTCGGACCTGCCTGGTGTGTTCCTTTGTCTTCATGGTTCTCTCTGCGCTTTAAACAGAACCCTGAGACTATCAAAGAGCAGGTGCATTTATACGGAGACTTGATTACACACAGGTGATTTATCATCATCAGTCATTTAGGACAACATTGGATCATTCAAAGATCCTCACTGAACTTCTGGACTGAGTTTGCTGCACTGAAAGTAAAGGGGCCCAATAATATTGCACGCCCCACTTTTCAGTTTTTATTTGTTAAAAAAGTTTAAATTATCCAATACATTTCGTTCCACTTCACGATTGTGTCCCACTTGTTGTTGATTCATGACAAAAAATAAAAATTTTATATCTTTATGTTTGAAGCCTGAAATGTGGCGAAATGTTGAAAGGTTCAAGAGCAATGGGCCTCATTCACGAACCGTACTTTAGAACAAATGTGTGCGTAAATCCTACTTACGAAGATTTTACGAAGATTGTGGCATTCATGAAATTTTTTCGTAACCAGAATTTCTCTTGGGTAAGTACAAATCCTACGAGTCCTCAGGAGCACTCGTACGCATTCAGTGTCGACATGTTCACACGCTGGTGTTAAGAAGTTCAATAAAACACAACATTACAGTGATATGTCCGTCATATTGATGTATGTATTTATTTATTTAATTGTTAATGGTAATTTAGCCTATTTTTTTTAGTGATTTTGAAATGAAATGTGCCAACACTTTATCAAATACATTGGAAATCTTGCCGTGTATTAGTGACATCCTATTTATAGGGGGCATTTCTTTATCCACGGGCCACAATAGCATATATAGTGCTGCTGCAGGTTGCGGGGTCCGCGCTGAGTCTCTGCGCTGGTGTCTCCCATGGATCTATACAATACATCCATCCATCCATCCATCCATTTTCTTCCGCTTCATCCGTTGCCGGGTCGCGGGGGCAGCAGTCTAAGCAGAGACGCCCAGACTTCCCTATCTACACACACTTCCTCCAGCTCGTCCGGGGGGACCCCAAGGCGTTCCCAGGCCAGCTGAGAGACATAGTCCCTCCAGCGTGTCCTGGGTCTTCCCCGGGGCCTCCTCCCGGTGGGACGTGCCCGGAACACCTCCCCAGGGAGGCGTCCGGGCCTATACAATACAATACAATACAATTTATTCTTGTACAGCCCTCGGTCACAACAGAAGTCATCTCAGAGGACTTAACAAAACCTTTGAAATCACCAACACCAGAGAAGTCTGGTCCATGTGGTCTCTCCTCGGTCCGCGCTGGTCTCTGCGCACTGGTCTCTCCAGTCAGGTCTATGCGGTCTCTCTTCGGTCCGTGCTGGTTTCTGTGTGCTGGTCACTCCAGTCTCTCCTCGGGTCTGCAGTGGTCTCAGCGCTGGTTCGCACTGGATCTCCTCCCCGGGTCCAAAATATTTTGAGATTAATCTCTGTCCTCTGAGATGACATGATACAAGAATAAATTGTATTGTATTGTATAGCCAATGCTAGGTAAGATAACGTCAATGTTTCAGCTGAAATAGATGATGCGGGGTGAGAGAGAGTTCAACTATTTGTCTGATTATCCGTCTGTCAATAATGTTAACGCAGTCTAGCTGCATCTAGCTGCCTGTTAGCAGCTAACCCATCCATCCATCCATTTTCCATCCATCTTCCCCTTAATCCATTTCTGGGTCGGGGGGTTGGCAGTCAGAGCTGAATCCCGTTCACATAGCACCAGCCCCTCACTACATGTTTATAATTAAGTGGATGTTTTCAACCAAATGTTACTTGCAGCTAACATTTGTTCACTATTTTAAATCTATTTCTGTTTGTTTAGGATTATCAATGCTTTCTGAACATGTTCACTGAACTTTAAAAAAATACAGCAATAATACCGATCGTCAATCGTGATAATTTTGGTCACAAAAACCGTGAGGTTAAATTTTCATACCGTAACACCCCTAGAACAGTGAGACCAGACTGAGATCACATCATTAATATGGTGGCTTTGTGAATATAATCACTATAAAATAAAGATCGGTGAAAACAAGAGTTTATTGTTTCCTGCTGAAATACTGACAACTCTACATTATGAACCTCTTCATGTGTCCTAGTGTTACAGCAGCACAACCCCCAGACTGTTAGAGACTCACTAGGACTTACCAAACAAACGATCCCAGACGATCAAAATGCCTCCATAGTTCTTATCGATGCAGTACAGATTTCTCCCTGAAAACAAAGCAGTTATGCCATATTTTATGTTCCACACTGTTCACAAGATTCACAAGGATCACAAGGTATAACATATAATATTGATATCCAGATCACAGTGATTGGTTGAATGATACAAACATACAAATGCTGCCCACTGAAGGCTCAGGAACAGAGATTCCAAGCCAGGTCGTGGTCTTACCATGGTGAACTCTGTGGTGCTTGGGTGTGTTGATAATCCACTCCAAAGGCCCAAGGTCTTTAATCAACTGAAAAACATCATATTCTGAGCGAGACAGACGATGTAAAAACTATGTGAGAAGTAAATGTTTCAGAGCCAGAACCAGAGACATGGGTTTAACACAGTGAAAGTTAGGTCCCTCAGCTTTAAGTGAGACACACACACACACACACACACACACACACACACACACACACACACACACACACACACACACACACACACACACACACACACACACACCACCTCATGGAGTCCTGATAAACCCTATCAAACTACATAAAGCAGGCATAAAATGGCATCCTGCTAAAAACATTGGCAAAGTGCATAAAATAAATCATGAATTGAAAGTTCTCAAAGTGCTCTCTCTCCAGTTTGAATCCTTCTCTCAATCTCATTATTTTTTATTGAAGGTCCCTTGGCTCGGGCGAGGGAGGTGCCACACAAAGCTCAGTGGCGGTGCATGTGTCACGTTTGAAGCCGCGATGGTGAAGGCAGCCCAAGCACCTTCGTCCCTGAAGCTGAGGTTCAGAACGACCACTGGCCCGAGTTCAGCTCAGACGCAGACAGAAATAATTAGCTTATTTTTGCCAAATCATATTTAATAGAATCCTTTACTTTGATATTTGAGTGTGTCTGGATGGTAATGGGATTTTTCTGGAAACATTAGAACCACACAACATCAGTCAAAAAAGCACTCAGGCTTAAATAAAGTCTTAAACATAAACTTTTCTGGGACATGTCATGTGTCAGGACTCTTACCTATTTACGCGTAGATTGTATAGATAGCCCATGCTAAACGGCTAGCTCAATGCTAACCCACTAGCTGCATGAAGCCCAATAGGAAAGTGCTCTTGGTGAAGTTTGTCTCCAACTCACTCTTGCTCCTATAAACTAACATGTAAAATCCTCTATCTCAGTAACCGCTTGTTTCACACTCAGCATTTTGGGCTTAAAGGACAACTCACCCTCGAATCACTTTTTTTTTTGCTGATAAACTGTATAAATGAGTGTCCAATAGTGTTGTCTACATATCCTGGTCATAATTTTGTCACTTTGGTGCAAATTAGTTGAAAGATCAACTTTCTGCCTAAAACCATTTGTGAGGCGCCATCTGCTGGCGACCTGTGTTACTACATTTGAATTTGAATCAGGCGCCAACACTGGCGCGGCAGCAAGACCTGACGTCAGTTGCCCTGCCGGCCAGTGAGCGTGAAGGGCCCAGTCTTGGTCACGTAGCGAGTTGGAGAAGGAATAACAGTGTATTTTCATCGATTGTCAGGTTTGCGATTCGTAATAGCCTTTAGGGAGATTATTATTAGCCTAGCTGTTTGTATTAGTATTATAGATAATTGTGTAGTGTTAATAGCGTTGTTGTTGAATATTGTAGTTTTAGTCATTATTTGCTTTAATTGTTAGATTAGTTAGCTGAATTTAGCTTAGGACTTTTGTTAATATTACTAGTGTTCTATATTGTGTGAAATTTCATTGTATATTGTACTTGTGTACAATAAATACCACTTAATGTTTTAGTGTGTGTTAAATTACTGTCTCTTTTGTGCACATTGGGGTTTCATTTCCCTTGTGGCAGCAGGTTATTGTGGCTGAGTTTAGAATTGTATTGTAGAACTATATGACCACCACAACATTATACTTTATCTTGGTCTGGGTTCATACATAAAATGTACAGACAAAACTGTGAAGAAAAGAACCGCAACATAAGCGGTTCCTGTAAGGGAATATGGGAAGGCTACCTGTGACAGGCAGTTCGTACTTTTTATTCCACTCAAATCAATATCATTCAGAAACAGGCCCCATTCTGTGGCGGTCTGCTGCCACAGCTGCCTCTGAGACAGGTTAGTTTTACCCCACTGACGATGTGTTGTTGCAATAGTATTCCTGCTAGAATACTATTAGAGGCAGCTAGCTCTACTAGCGGCGCTAACTCGCAAGCTAGCGGCTCAAATTGATAGGGCTGGGGGCCGCCGTCTGCCTCCTCTCTCTCAAGAGAAGTCCTCCACCTCCTAAGACCGCACAAAATCTATAGAGCTGGTGTCTGATCACTCTCCATCTTTGTCACAGCCAATGCTGATGTCAAGTGTCACTCACAGTCGAGACCCTCCCAACATTCACCCCACCGCCTGCCCCCTTTAGTCCTCCAGGCTACGCCCATTTAGAGTAGAGGGAAATGTGAGTGACGTAGGCTCCGAGGAGCGGGGGTGAGAACCACTTGATATACGTGATTTAGTGCTCTTTGTGATCCTGGTGTTTTGTGATATCGTTTTTGAAAAATCCTGATATGAAATGCAATTTGCAAAAACAACCAGGCTCCGTATTTGAAGTGCTAAGCTTCCACACGACTACGGAAAACAATGTAGTTCCAGCACCTGGCAAGTAGGGGGCAGTGGAACTTTACAACGCGACACACATGGCCCCCACTAATATAATCACTTCCTCAACAACATCCTCCTCAGGCCAACGCCAAGACGTGAAAGAATGCACCAACATTATTTCATTTACCAGTATGTGTTCTCAGCTACTGCGCATGTCCCAGTGTATGTGCAGGAAGTGGGGTGTGGGATAGGGCCTTTTAATGCACTTTTTTTATTGAATGTCTCATTATTGTATTTGTTTTTATTACTGATGCATATTTTTGTGGAAATATTTGCTTTTATCTGTTTTATACGTGCAGGCCCCACCCACTGCCGAAGACAGGACATGGGCATCTGTGTGTATGAGCGACAATTAACCATGATTCAAAGGTGCGGGAGAGAAATCGGAAAGGAGGGCAGATTTGCAGCCAAGGCGAAGTAGGGCAGAAGGCAACAGGGAAACGAGAGCATGGCAGAGCGGGAAAGCGGAAATAGGGGGCAAAGTAGCAGCGCCGCGACGGGCGCAGAACATCAAGTGGAAGCAAGCGACACAGTGGTAAAGCGAGGCAAGGCGAAGGAGCGGGACGGGTCTGAGCGGGCCTGCGAGGTGGCGAGTGCAGGACCAAGAGCATCCAGTTGGACAGCCACTCTCAAGGAGCGACTACTTCTGCCGAGCAGCTGTCAGATAGCTGCTGAGGCCAGGTGAATGGCACCAAGAGGGGTGGGAGTTCTCGGAGCCCAGCATTCCCCCACTCCTGACCATAGACTGTATATATTAACGGACAGAGTCAGGCCTATCTCCGCCGTTCTAACTAATGGGCCAAAAATGTGCTCTACTGGAGCTATCCAAAATGGCCGCGAGTGGTCCCGCCCACAAGAAAATTGTGAAAAAACGCATCTGCGCATGCGTCAGCCGGCGCAGCTCCATTCATTTGAACGAGAGACTTCAAAAATTCACAGCGACTAAACTAGACTGGTCCAGAACACTCAGCAGTGACACACATGTGGACCGGAGCTTTGGGCCAAGAGCCACTTTTGGTCCATCCTGTAAAGACGTTTTCAATAGGTCTGCTAATGCTATATGTTAGCATTGGCTAATTCTACTTCTGGGTCCACCCCCACAGGCCCGGGGTGGTACTGCAGCATGTCAGGGTCCACCCCCACAGGCCCGGGGTGGTACTGCAGCATGTCAGGGTCCACCCCCACAGGCCCGGGGTGGTACTGCAGCATGTCAGGGTCCACCCCCACAGGCCCGGGGTGGTACTGCAGCATGTCAGGGTCCACCCCCACAGGGTTAGGGTTAGGGTTAGGGTTAGTTAATCTGAATACGTTTTAATTGGGTTTTATATTAAATAATTGTTTTAACAGTCTCTCCTCTTGTTCACAGGCAGATAATTCACACTTTTTTCTTCACACAGCCCCCAGCCGAGCAGGGTATCTGTTCTGTTCCACTCAGGACCATTCATCCCCCTGAAACACCATTTCCATGTTGTTAGGAGCGTTAATGTTAGTTAGCTCTTTTGGTGCTCTAACTATGAGGCACAGATATTTTCCGCAAGAGTTTTCGAACACTGTGGTTCTATGTGTGTACATTCCTCCGTCAGCTGCCGCTGCCGCTGCTTTTGAGCGCATCCTCAGCACCGTGACCCAGATCCATCCTCAGCAGCGGAGACTTCAGCTTCAGCTAAACGCAGACAAAACTGAAATGATTGTCTTTGGTCCCCAGAAACAAAGAGAGAGCGTCATCTGTCACCTACAGTCTCTCTCCCTAAAACCTTCAAACAAGGTCAGAAATCTAGGGGTAATACTGGACTCAGACTTAAATTTTAATAGCAACATCAAATCAGTAACATCAGCAGCTTTTTACCATCTAAAAAACATTGCCAGGATCAAAAACATAGTGTCTAAAGCAGACTTGGAGATTCTTATCCATGCATTTGTCTCCAGTAGGTTAGACTACTGCAATGGCCTGCTCACAGGTCTGTCCAAACAGGCTGTAAAACAGCTGCAGTACATTCAAAATGCAGCAGCTCCAGTCCTGACTAGAACCAGGAAGTACGACCATATTAGTCCTGACTAGAACCAGGAAGTACGACCATATTAGTCCTGACTAGAACCAGGAAGTACGACCACATTAGTCCTGACTAGAACCAGGAAGTACGACCACATTAGTCCTGACTAGAACCAGGAAGTACGACCACATTAGTCCTGACTAGAACCAGGAAGTACGACCACATTAGTCCTGACTAGAACCAGGAAGTACGACCATATTAGTCCTGACTAGAACCAGGAAGTACGACCACATTAGTCCTGACTAGAACCAGGAAGTACGACCACATTAGTCCTGACTAGAACCAGGAAGTACGACCACATTAGTCCTGACTAGAACCAGGAAGTACAACGACATTAGTCCTGACTAGAACCAGGAAGTACGACCACATTAGTCCTGACTAGAACCAGGAAGTACGACCGCATTAGTCCTGACTAGAACCAGGAAGTACAACGACATTAGTCCTGACTAGAACCAGGAAGTACGACCATATTAGTCCTGACTAGAACCAGGAAGTACGACCACATTAGTCCTGACTAGAACCAGGAAGTACGACCACATTAGTCCTGACTAGAACCAGGAAGTACGACCACATTAGTCCTGACTAGAACCAGGAAGTACGACCACATTAGTCCTGACTAGAACCAGGAAGTACGACCACAGTAGTCCTGACTAGAACCAGGAAGTACAACGACATTAGTCCTGACTAGAACCAGGAAGTACGACCACATTAGTCCTGACTAGAACCAGGAAGTACGACCACATTAGTCCTGACTAGAACCAGGAAGTACGACCACATTAGTCCTGACTAGAACCAGGAAGTACGACCACATTAGTCCTGACTAGAACCAGGAAGTACGACCATATTAGTCCTGACTAGAACCAGGAAGTACGACCACATTAGTCCTGACTAGAACCAGGAAGTACGACCACATTAGTCCTGACTAGAACCAGGAAGTACGACCACATTAGTCCTGACTAGAACCAGGAAGTACGACCATATTAGTCCTGACTAGAACCAGGAAGTACGACCACATTAGTCCTGACTAGAACCAGGAAGTACGACCACATTAGTCCTGACTAGAACCAGGAAGTACGACCACAGTAGTCCTGACTAGAACCAGGAAGTACGACCACATTAGTCCTGACTAGAACCAGGAAGTACGACCACATTAGTCCTGACTAGAACCAGGAAGTACGACCACAGTAGTCCTGACTAGAACCAGGAAGTACGACCACATTAGTCCTGACTAGAACCAGGAAGTACGACCACATTAGTCCTGACTAGAACCAGGAAGTACGACCACATTAGTCCTGACTAGAACCAGGAAGTACAACCACATTAGTCCTGACTAGAACCAGGAAGTACGACCACATTAGTCCTGACTAGAACCAGGAAGTACGACCACATTAGTCCTGACTAGAACCAGGAAGTACGACCACATTAGTCCTGACTAGAACCAGGAAGTACGACCACATTAGTCCTGACTAGAACCAGGAAGTACGACCTCATTAGTCCTGACTAGAACCAGGAAGTACGACCATATTAGTCCTGACTAGAACCAGGAAGTACGACCACATTAGTCCTGACTAGAACCAGGAAGTACGACCACATTAGTCCTGACTAGAACCAGGAAGTACGACCACATTAGTCCTGACTAGAACCAGGAAGTACGACCACATTAGTCCTGACTAGAACCAGGAAGTACGACCACATTAGTCCTGACTAGAACCAGGAAGTACGACCACATTAGTCCTGACTAGAACCAGGAAGTACGACCACATTAGTCCTGACAAGAACCAGGAAGTACGACCACATTAGTCCTGACTAGAACCAGGAAGTACGACCACATTAGTCCTGACAAGAACCAGGAAGTACGACCACATTAGTCCTGACTAGAACCAGGAAGTACGACCACATTAGTCCTGACTAGAACCAGGAAGTACGACCACATTAGTCCTGACTAGAACCAGGAAGTACGACCACATTAGTCCTGACTAGAACCAGGAAGTACGACCACATTAGTCCTGACTAGAACCAGGAAGTACGACCACATTAGTCCTGACTAGAACCAGGAAGTACGACCACATTAGTCCTGACTAGAACCAGGAAGTACGACCACATTAGTCCTGACTAGAACCAGGAAGTACGACCACATTAGTCCTGACTAGAACCAGGAAGTACGACCACATTAGTCCGGTCCTCAGGTCTCTGCACTGGCTTCCTGTGGCTCAGAGAATAGACTTTAAAACAGCTCTGCTTGTTACAAGTCTCTCCATGGCCTCGCACCAAAATATATTAGTGACATGTTAGTCCCATATGAACCAGCCCGGACTCTGAGGAGCACAGGGACTGGACTCCTGCTGGGACTCTGAGGCGCACAGGGACTGGACTCCTGCTGGGACTCTGAGGAGCACAGGGACTGGCCTCCTGCTGGGACTCTGAGGAGCACAGGGACTGGACTCCTGCTGGGACTCTGAGGAGCACAGGGACTGGACTCCTGCTGGGACTCTGAGGAGCACAGGGACTGGACTCCTGCTGGGACTCTGAGGAGCACAGGGACTGGCCTCCTGCTGGGACTCTGAGGAGCACAGGGACTGGACTCCTGCTGGGACTCTGAGGAGCACAGGGACTGGACTCCTGCTGGGACTCTGAGGAGCACAGGGACTGGACTCCTGCTGGGACTCTGAGGAGCACAGGGACTGGACTCCTGCTGGGACTCTGAGGAGCACAGGGACTGGACTCCTGCTGGGACTCTGAGGAGCACAGGGACTGGCCTCCTGCTGGGACTCTGAGGAGCACAGGGACTGGCCTCCTGCTGGGACTCTGAGGAGCACAGGGACTGGACTCCTGCTGGGACTCTGAGGAGCACAGGGACTGGACTCCTGCTGGGACTCTGGGGAGCACAGGGACTGGACTCCTGCTGGGACTCTGAGGAGCACAGGGACTGGACTCCTGCTGGGACTCTGAGGAGCACAGGGACTGGACTCCTGCTGGGACTCTGAGGAGCACAGGGACTGGCCTCCTGCTGGGACTCTGAGGAGCACAGGGACTGGACTCCTGCTGGGACTCTGAGGAGCACAGGGACTGGACTCCTGCTGGGACTCTGAGGAGCACAGGGACTGGACTCCTGCTGGGACTCTGAGGAGCACAGGGACTGGACTCCTGCTGGGACTCTGAGGAGCACAGGGACTGGACTCCTGCTGGGACTCTGAGGAGCACAGGGACTGGACTCCTGCTGGGACTCTGAGGAGCACAGGGACTGGACTCCTGCTGGGACTCTGAGGAGCACAGGGACTGGACTCCTGTTAGTGCCCAGAGTCAGAACTAAACATGGGGAGGCTGCTTTTCAGATTCATGCTGCTAAAATCTGGAACAATCTTCCTGAAGATGTGAGACAGGCCTCCTCTCTGACAATGTTTAAAACCAGGTTAAAAACAGTTCTGTTTAGCTGTGCTACAACTGAGGGATTTTATATTTTCATCTTTCTTTTTAATGTTCTGTGATTATTTATGAGTTTAATGCTTTCTTGTTTTGTTCAGCACTTTGAATTGCCTTGTGTATGAATTGTGCTATATAAATAAACTTGCCTTGACTTTAACCACACCTTCCTCATCGCTACTCTCCCCACACTCACGCAGTACATCACGTGTATAAGACTCTGGACTTACTATTTGATAATGTCCAAGAGGCACACGTCTTCTCCCCCTCCCCCACTCGGGGGGAAGCTCAGACCACAATCTAGTCCTTTTATCTCCGGAATAGGGCACTGTCCAGTTTCCGAAATGTGCTAAAAATAGCTCCGATGACTGCGCATGTTTCGGACAAACTCTGTCCGACTCGTTGAGTTCTACTGTGTTCTCCACATACGTGTGTATTTATTTGGGCTAAATCATTGAATCATGGTGACAACAAAACACTGCAGTTCTGCTGCTTGTCGGAGCGATTCCAGATACTCTGAAAAGGACTATATGAAAGTAACATTCAACCCGTTCGTTAAACCACACCATCGGACCAGACCAGGACCAGACCAGGACCAGACCAGACCAGATCAGACCAGGACCAGACCAGGACCAGACCAGGACCAGGACCAGACCAGGACCAGACCAGGACAAGTGCAACAGGTGGGTGCTTGTGGTCGGCAGAAATTCTCTCATGAAAATGTTAAAAAGGACTCATGTTTTTTCAAAACATTTGAAGCTGGACCAACTGTGGAGCCTCCAGATCCAGTCCTAGCTACGTTTAGCTGGGACTGGACCTGGACCTGGACCTGGACCTGGACCTGGACCGCTGTATCAGGTCCGTCTGAGCTCTTCTGAATGTAGTTAGCACAAACTTTCTCTTTATACCATTTACCCCATTAATCCATGTTAGTATTGTTTGTCCTAATCCAGAAAGTTTACAATTCTCACACCTGAAGAAAGATGAGAGGGATTTTTTCAACTTCGTGACTATCGGAAAATAAGTTCAGACGAAGAGCGTCGGGGTCCGTTTATTATACTGCTTTGTACAAACTGAACACACAAAATAAACTTCTGTCACTATTCATGCAGAAAGGTTTATTTAATGAGTGCAAAGAAAATAGTTCCCAAAGGTTTTCCCGAGGCAGGCAGGCGAGTAACAGTGAGGCTGGTTAACCTACTTCAGAAAAGCGATCGCTTTAGTCGCATTAAAAAAGTATTTTTGTGATGAAAACCATAACAGATCATTCTGAAAACCTCCGTGCACGTGTGTTACTAATGTATGTATAATATATTCTCCCATTAACATTTAAATGTGTCGATTGATTGTCTTTTACGTTGATTGAGTGTGGCTCCGATAGTTTCTCTCAGAGACAGTAGTGGCGTAGCCCGTTGTGACCCATGGATCTATTATAATATCGACAGTAGCTAACTATATGATCAAACTAATTACAAAGTGAATAGTGCAAAAATAAACTTGATAAATGAAAGTTAATCACAGCAAAATAAACAAAGAAGACGCTAACATTGCAGTTTTAATGACAAGATTATGTTATCATAATCCTCACCATTACCTTTTTATCAATTCAAACTTTCTACCAGTTACAGACCACGACATTCAAGCCAACGTTATAACTGGTCTACACTATGGTCCCTGATGGTTTGATGGTGGAATTTGGCTCCTGGTATATTATTTTGGTCTAAAGTGACAAGTGGTATTTGATTCTGTTATAGAAATCTTACTGGGATTATAAATCAATTTAACTTAAGAATAAATCTAATGATGAAATGGGATATCTGGGACTAAGTTCAAAGCCAGTAAGTCTATTGAAACTAACTAAGCTGTTTTTCTCTGTAGACGCGAGGCCAATGACGGGGTGGAGGCAGATACTAGTTTGATATCAGGGGCAAGAAGAGCGGGCTCACCGGTCATACTGACAATTCTTCCTAATATCAGAGTAATATCAGAGTCTATCAGAGTAAGACGTCAGAAGAGAGGGGGGTTTGGGCAATAGCTTCCACTTAATCTCGGACTCAGAGACGCCATAGATAGACTCTTCTGTTTGTTTCATCCTATAAATGTGAGAGAGAGTGAGCACTATTCAGCAGATCTACCCGGGACCTGCCACGCGGTTACACGGTTGTATTTCCTGTATATGTATACATTTACTGAGATAATAAACCACACTTTGATTTGAACTACAGCTCTTGTTGTTTATTTTATATTTAATATTGTGTATTTCACTCCTGAAGAGAGCAGTCGTGTGTCTCTCGGCTCTGCTTTTGCTTCGCCTTTTAATCTCCTTGAATCATTTTATTTACATTTTTTTGTTTCTCCTTTAATCATTTTATTTACAAAACGAGGATTACTCCTTCTACACACTTCAGCTTTGTGGAATTTATCAACTTTAGTCATGTCGGGACGAAAGAGACGGAGAAGCGTCTGCGGCGGCTGTTGTGCTTTGGAAAATCAGCTCAAATCTCTTCAAACACGGATATCTATTGTGGAAACAGAAATGGGACTTAACCCGACTCTTCCAATGAGTGAAAATGGGATGAATGGACAGACTGGAAATGTAAGTTATGACGTCATTTCTTTTCCCAAAATCAACAATGAGAATTATTGGAACAATTGTGGAGCTAAACCCAAAGTTGACAAAGCTAAGAATGACAATAGGAGTGAAATAAGGCCACAACTAAATGTTCTGAAGACTTCAAACCGCTTTTTACCCCTTTCTGAAACAACAAAGCCGCTAACAACTGCAGCGCCTCCACCAAGGACAAACTGTATCCTTATCGGAGATGGCTCGGTGAAAAATGTAAACATGGAGTCCATGCTCACTGTCTCAGTTCACTCTGCAAAAGTTGCTGAGATAAGGTCTCTTCTGCCTAAAGTGTTATCTGAGAACAGTGGTGTGCGTACATTATTGATCCACACGGGGGCGGTAGATATCTATGAGAAGGCAAGCGAGAAGTTACGAATGGATTTAACGCTGTTACTGGATGACCTCAAGAAAATGGACATAACAATTTTTCTTAGTGGCCCACTGCCAAATATAGATGGAAAAATGGAGAAGTTTAGCCGTCTGTATCAGCTAAATACATTCCTACTCAATGAGTGTTCACGCAGAGGACTTGGCTTCATTGAAAACTTTAACCTGTTCTGGAATAGGCACGAGCTTTTTGAAGAAAAAGGCCCACATCTGAACAACTACGGAGTAAAAGTGATGATGGATAACTTTGCATCTGCCCTAAGACCTCAGCCTGCGCAGCGCGTGCAGCCGTCGAAAGGGAGAAAGAAGAAGCAAAGGGCACAGACATCACGACCATCTCCACCGACTCCTGAGGTCTCTGCACCCCCACCGCCTCAAAAGAACTCCACACCTCCACGATTCAAGAAGAACTCAACACCCCCAAGGTTCCAAAAGAACTCAACACCTCCACGGCTCCGAAAGAGCTCAACGCCTCCACCACCAGCATCATCAGCAGCTGCCACATCTTCATCAGCGCCATCAGCATATACAGCACCACCAGCAGCAGTGGATACAGCCGCAGCAGTGGCTGCTCCATCATCTTCAGCAGCAGCAGTGGATACAGCAGCAGCAGTGGCTGCTCCATCATCTTCAGCAGCAGCAGTGGATACAGCCGCAGCAGTGGCTGCTCCATCATCTTCAGCAGCAGCAGTGGCTGCTCCGTCATCTTCAGCAGCACCTTCCCCACCTACAGCTCCCGTGAAGCTTCCCCCACTGCTCCAGGCTACAGTCAGGCCTGTACTGGGGGTTCCTCAACCACCTCTGTCTCCACCAAAGACTCCCTCATCACCTTCCATGGACCCGGCTTGGGTCCCCCCCGCTACATCCACTCCATCTAGGGAAAATGAGGACGACCTTTCCCTTTGTTTTCTATCCCCGCCTTCACTACTGGATTTACCGGAACACTCTGCAGGCATGATAAGATCGGCGATGAAGAATATTCCTCTCACACCCACTGTAGCCAGATCAAGAGTTCTATCTAACATTCAAAACTACTCCCCATACGTACCTCCAAAGCCACCTAGGGCAGCCAGCTCAAATTCTCCCACAAAATCCACCCGTCCCTCCTCTAACCCCATAAGTATTCCACCCCCCCCTCCTGCTCATTTAGCCCACCTCCCCCCTAACTCAGCACCAAGAAACCCTCCACCTCCACTCCCCCCTCGTCCACCACCCAACTCAGCCTGCCCCTCCCCTAACCCATCACCAAAAACCCATCCACCTTCAACTCCCCCCCCCCGTCCAACTCCCAAGAACCACCCGCCTCTCCATCCTCTTCCCCCACCTTCCCCTTCCCCTCTTTTCTCTAAACACTAGGATGCACAGGGTCTCTGCTTCGCAGCCACTGGCAGTCTAGTTAGAGGAGAGACCCGGCTGGGGCCCTGTCATGAAGCCACCTGTGCCATTCCCTTAGTGATAACACAAAGAATACATAACAGAAAAACATCTGAAGTTAATCAGTCTAATCTGGAAAATCTAATTCTTGTTCCGTGTAAGAATCAGCACTTTGTCTCCCATAGAATGTCTCTTGGGAAGTTTCCGTCTTTTGAATATGTGTCTTTTAAAATACAACAAAAACAATCTAGTCCAATACTCTTCATTGTCCTATACAAGCCACCGCAGTCATGTCACAGTTTTATTGATAATTTTACGGAGTTGCTTTCAGTTTTATGCACAGATTTTGATAGCTTAGTTATTACAGGTGATTTTAATATTCATGTGGATAATGTTATTGACAGAAAGGCAAAAGAGCTGAGTTCTGTTCTTGAATCTTTTGGTCTCACTCAGCATGTGAGTGGCCCCACCCACAGCAGAGGGCACACTCTAGACCTGTTAGTTACTAAGGGGGTGAATATTTCAAATGTAAACGTGGTCGATGTTGCGCTTTCGGATCATTTTTGTGTATTTTTTATACACACACATTTTTTATGTGTTTCACTAACAAACCACCAGTGGACTCTGCAACTGTACGAAGAAGACACATAAATGAAAATACGGGTGAACTATTTATGGGAATGATAAACTTTGAGAATGCATCGTATTCTACTGTAGATGAACTGTTTAACTCTGTCACCTCTAGTGTTTTGAATGTTCTGGACACCATCGCTCCTGTGAAGGTTAAAATAGTGAAAAATAAGCAGAAGGCGCCGTGGGCTAAAGCAGACTCGGTCAGGACACAAAAGAGAGAGTGCCGGAGGGCCGAGCGGAAGTGGCGCAAGTCCAACCTCCAGGTTGATTACGAGATCTTCAAAGATAAGTTGTGCGAGTTTAACCAGGTGCTACGTAGTACGAGAGAAAGGTATTTTTCTGAAATGATTGAAGGCTGCAGCAACAATCTGCGTGTTCTGTTTTCAACAGTTAATAGATTAACAAACCCCCCTGTTCAGATGCCATTAGAGCTTACTTCCAAACGTAAATGTAATGAGTTTGCACATTTTTTCAATGACAAGGTTCAAGGCATCAAAAACGCCATTGTCTCCAATCCACAGATAACCATCCAACAGCCTAAAAGGCTCTCTGAGCTAACTCACTTTGCACCTGTAGATGATAAAACTGTCCAAGAGATAATCTCCAGTTTGAGCTCCTCCACATGCAGACTGGATGTACTACCCACTAGATTTCTAAAGTCTGTTCTGAGCAGTCTGTTACCTTCACTCACACAGATAGTAAACATGTCCCTTCATTCTGGAATATTCCCAAAGGCCCTGAAAACTGCAGTCATCAGGCCCCTGCTTAAAAAGAGCAGTCTGGATGCTACGGTACTTAACAACTATCGTCCCATCTCAAATCTGCCATTTATGGGGAAAGTCCTTGAAAAAGTTGTCTACCAACAGCTAAATAGATTTCTCATAATCAACAACTCATTTGATATGTTTCAGTCCGGCTTTAGACCCCACCACAGCACTGAGACTGCTCTCGTCAAGGTTACAAACGATATCCGGCTAAACACTGTCGCAGGCAAAGTCTCAATCTTAATCCTGTTAGATCTAAGTGCTGCCTTTGACACAGTCGACCATGAGATCCTCTTACAGAGACTAGAGGACTGGGTTGGCGTCGCTGGCACCGCCCTAAGTTGGTTTAGGTCTTACCTTGAAGACAGGAAGTACTTTGTGGAGATTGGAAACTGTGTCTCAGATCATATGGCCCTGACCTGTGGAGTACCACAGGGGTCGATCCTGGGACCTCTTCTTTTCAATCTCTACATGCTGCCGTTAGGTCAGTTAATACGCAGAAACAAAGTTTCCTATCATAACTATGCAGACGACACTCAGATCTATGTCTCACTGACTGCAGGAGAACATGGACCAGTGGACTCACTCCTTCACTGTATCCAACAGATCAGTGAGTTGATGCAAAACAACTTCCTTCAGCTAAACGCAGACAAAACTGAAATGATTGTCTTTGGTCCCCAGAAACAAAGAGAGAGCGTCATCTGTCACCTACAGTCTCTCTCCCTAAAACCTTCAAACAAGGTCAGAAATCTAGGGGTAATACTGGACTCAGACTTAAATTTTAATAGCCACATCAAATCAGTAACATCAGCAGCTTTTTACCATCTAAAAAACATTTCCAGGATCAAAAACATAGTGTCTAAAGCAGACTTGGAGATTCTTATCCATGCATTTGTCTCCAGTAGGTTAGACTACTGCGATGGCCTGCTCACAGGTCTGTCCAAACAGGCTGTAAAACAGCTGCAGTACATTCAAAATGCAGCAGCTCGAGTCCTGACTAGAACCAGGAAGTACGACCATATTAGTCCGGTCCTCAGGTCTCTGCACTGGCTCCCTGTGGCTCAGAGAATAGACTTTAAAACAGCTTTGCTTGTGTACAAGTCTCTCCATGGCCTCGCACCAAAATATATTAGTGACATGTTAGTCCCATATGAACCAGCCCGGACTCTGAGGAGCACAGGGACTGGACTCCTGTTAGTGCCCAGAGTCAGAACTAAACATGGGGAGGCTGCTTTTCAGATTCATGCTGCTAAAATCTGGAACATTCTTCCTGAAGATGTGAGACAGGCCTCCTCTCTGACTATGTTTAAAACCAAGTTAAAGACTGTGCTGTTTAGCTGTGCATACAACTGAGGGATTTTATACTTTTATCTTTCTTTTTAATGTTCTGTGATTATTTATGATTTTAATGCTATCTTGTTCAGCACTTTGAGTTGCCTTGTGTATGAATTGTGCTATACAAATAAACTTGCCTTGCCTTGCCTTGCCTAGAAATTCGACAACAATTCATTTCGGCAGTGTTTGTCCAAAACATGTGGGCGGGAGTTGACAGGCGGCGGGGGCGTGTCTTAGTGACGTCATTTAGATAGTTCGCTTTACACTCCTATGGTGAGAAGACATCCGGCTCAGAAGAAGTCTGTTACAGTATGGAGTTAAGGAACATAGAAGAGACCAAGAGATTGTTTCCAAAGCAGAGACTGGGATATAATTTGCAGCTCTCATGGAGATGACATCGAAAGCCTGACACACTGCATAACAGACTACATTCTCTTCAGTGTGGATAACGCTGTACCAACTAGGGTTTAATATTTTTCCCGAAAATTAGATGTATCAAATCCCGGGAAAAGACGCATTTCCCAGGAATCCCGGGAAATAGCTGTTGTTTGTAGTTGTTGTTATTAGCCCAAGTAATGTATAATATCACTCAAATATGTATAATATTAAACGTAAATCCATCAAAATCTGCCATCTCTGCTAGTGTTTCACCAAGCGAATTTCTAGCTATGCTAAAGTAACCATCTAGCGCAGGGGTGTGAAACTCATTTTGGTCCAGGGGCCGAATAGAACCTAATCTGATCTCAAGTGGGCCGAACAAGAAGATGCTCTACAAAAATACCCAAAAACGGTCCAACTTTTTGTGCACATAAACACATTTATTTAATACTTCCTTTAAAAACACTGTCCTTTAATACTCAGTTTTCGGTTACAAACTTAAATGTAACAGTGTGTTTTTCATAGTGCAATATTACATTGAAAATGGTATTTCACAATATTTATATTAATTTTTGTATGTTAGCTTTGTTTTAAGGCTCATTACAGAGAAAACTTGCTCACAAAGGAAAGGCAGATAGAAAAAGCACTTTAACACAGCACCTCAGCTTAACCATGGACCTTACCACACTGAAGATGGTTATGTTATTATCACATTAACCATCCAACCAGAGAGGCCGAGAAAACCTCAGGTCCCAAGTAAATGTCCAAACTATGGGCAGAGGCTGAAGCCCAACGGTGACCTCCCATCAGGGAACTGGTTCACCCCGGACGGACACAAATGCCCGGCGGTGACTTGAAACGGGACAGAACCACCCCAGACGGCGAACCATGTCTGGCGGTGGAAACAGGTGAGGGTAGGAGAGGTCCTTGAAGGGCAGCAGCAAACACAGGCGAGGAAATCCAGGTAGACTAAACCATGCAGACCAGAATGTCACTGTAGACCTCTCAACCAGTCGGGGGGCAGAGGACCACCCCAGACGGAAACAAATGCCCGGCGGTGGTGCGAAGGGAACAATACCACCCCAGACATAGGTCGATGTCTGGCGGAGGTTCCAGAAACTGGTTGAGAGGTCAGCAGGATAAGGCAAAAACAAAATAAAATCCTGATGAACGGGGTGACGAACCGCAAGCAGGTGTGGAAAAAGGGCATTCCACTGAATCCTTTTGTGGCTGGTCCATTCTGTCACGTGGTGATCCCCAAAATGCAGGAATGCCAAAATAAAAGGAATTTAATGATGAAAAAATAAAAGTGCAGGAGAAAACTAACTCAAAATCCAAAAGCACAGAGAACACATGACCAGGAACACATAACCAGGAACAGGACAGAACAAATGTTGACAAGACAATGGACCAGCAACAAGAGGAGAGAAGCACAGGGTACATATAGACAGAGACACAGACACAGGTGAAACACATCAGGGCGGAGCATACAATCAAGACAGGGGAAACAGGACAGGAAGTTAAACTAAAACTAATTCACAGATAACAGACGTCAAAATAAAACAAAAATAAAAAAATAAATCCACACCATAACAGAGTGTCTTTAATCAAATGCAAACATATGGTCTTATTCTGAAGGTGTGTCCGTGGTTCTAAAGTCTTATATAAACGTGTGTCTGTGGTTCTAAAGTCGTATACTAAACGTGTGTCCGTGGTTCTAAAGTCTTATACTAAACGTGTGTCCGTGGTTCTAAAGTCTTATACTAAACGTGTGTCTGTGGTTCTAAAGTCTTATACTAAACGTGTGTCCGTGGTTCTAAAGTCTTATATAAACGTGTGTCTGTGGTTCTAAAGTCTTATACTAAACGTGTGTCCGTGGTTCTAAAGTCTTATACTAAACGTGTGTCTGTGGTTCTAAAGTCTTATACTAAACGTGTGTCCGTGGTTCTAAAGTCTAAAACATAATGGTATGTGTCATATCTATATCTTTTACTAAACGTAGTTAGAGTGAAACATGGCGGCACGGTGGTTGAGTGGATAGCACTCTCGCTTCTCAACAAGAAGGTCCTGGGTTTGAATCCCGGTCGGACCAGGGCCTTTCTGAGTGGAGTTTGCATGTTCTCCCCGTGTCTGCATAGGTTTCCTCCGGGTACTCCGGTCTCCCCTACCACTAAAAATATGCTCACTGGGTAAAATCCTCCAGCTCTGGTAGTCCTGACCAAGCCGAGCATTAACACCTGGAGAAGGGTTCCCAGCGACCACTACTCCTGACGTAAGCCCTAGTGGCATCAAGATGGGTCAAATGCAGAGGACAAATTTCCCTACGGGGACAATAAATTGCACATTTACAGTCGTTGTGTTTTCTGCTGAATACTGGGTTGAAACTCGTAAAATTGTTTTCGCGCTGGTGTCTTCTTTCAGTTTGTTTGGAGCGTTGCCTTTTCTGAATAAGTCAAAGATCGTAGGGACTGCTGTTTACACTCTTCTTTTTATAACTATCATTGCTGCATCCCGGGGCCATACAAAATACACCCATTTTCAGGTTTATTTGTGTCAAAGCGGCAGCAGAAGCAATGCCATTAACAGTAAGGCGGGAGCTGCGACCCCTACAAGTACGTCGTCATTTTTCTGGCCAATCAGAGGCGCTGATATTAAAAAGTTATTTTGCTGCAATTACAGCTGCAAGTCGCTTGGGGTATGTCTCTATCAGTTTTGCACATCAAGAGACTGGAATTCTTGCCCATTCTTCCTTGCAAAACAGCTGGAGCTCAGTGAGGTTGGATGGAGAGCGTTTGTGAACAGTAGTCTTCAGCTCTTTCCACAGATTCTGGATTGGATTCAGGTCTGGACTTTGACTTGGCCATTCTAACACCTGGATACGTCTATTTGTGAACCATTCCATTGTAGATTTGGCTTTATGTTTTGGATCATTGTCCTGTTGGAAGATAAATCTCCGTCCCAGTCTCAGGTCTTTTGCAGACTCCAATAGGTTTTCTTCCAGAATGGTCCTGTATTTGGCTCCATCCATCTTCCCATCAATTTTAGCCATCTTCCCTGTCCCTGCTGAAGAAAAGCAGGCCCAAACCATGATGCTGCCACCCCCATGTTTGACAGTGGGGATGGTGTGTTCAGGGTGATGAGCTGTGTTGCTTTTACGCCAAACATATCGTTTTGCATAGTGGCCAAAAAGTTCGATTTTGGGTTTCATCTGACCAGAGCACCTTCTTCCACATGTTTGGTGTGTCTCCCAGGTGGCTTGTGGCAAACTTTAAACAAGACTTCTTATGGATATTTTTGAGAAATGGCTTTCTTCTTGCCACTCTTCCATAAAGGCCAGATTTGTGCAGTGCACGACTGATTGTTGTCCTATGGACAGACTCTGCCACCTCAGCTGTAGTTATCTGCAGGTCCTCCAGAGTGATCATGGGCTTCTTGGCTGCATCTCTGATCAGTCTTCTCCTTGTTTGAAATGAATGTTTGGAGGGACGGCCGGGTCTTGGTAGATTTGCAGTGGTCTGATACTCCTTCCATTTCAATAGAATTGCTTGCACAGTGCTCCTTGAGATGTTTAAAGCTTGGGAAATCTTTTTGTATCCAAATCCAGCTTTAAACTTCTCCACAACAGTATCTCGGACCTGCCTGGTGTGTTCCTTTGTCTTCATGGTTCTCTCTGTGCTTTAAACAGAACCCTGAGACTATCAAAGAGCAGGTGCATTTATACGGAGACTTGATTACACACAGGTGCATTCTATTTATCATCATCAGTCATTTAGGACAACATTGGATCATTCAAAGATCCTCACTGAACTTCTGGACTGAGTTTGCTGCACCGAAAGTAAAGGGGCCGAATAATATTGCACGCCCCACTTTTCAGTTTTTTATTTGTTAAAAAAGTTTAATGGGGGGAAGGAGCCCGAGCTCGTGGGGGAGGTTGAGCGATACCGACTAGAGATAGTCGGCCTCACCTCCACACACAGCTTGGGCTCTGGAACCCAACTCCTTGAGAGGGGTTGGACGCTCCACTTTTCTGGTGTTTCCCGCGGGGAGAGGCGGCGAGCTGGGGTGGCCATTCTCATTGCCCCCCATCTCAGCCGCCACGTGTTGGAGTTCTCCCCGGTGAATGAGAGGGTCGCGTCCCTCCGCCTTCGGGTGGGGGACAAGTCTCTCATTGTTGTGACGGCCTACAGGCCTAACAGCAGTGCAGAGTACCCGGCCTTCTTGGAGTCCTTGGGAGGGGTACTGGACGGTGCACCGCCCGGGGACTCCGTTATTCTCCTGGGGGACTTCAACGCCCATGTGGGAAACGCCAGTGACACTTGGAGAGGGGTGATCGGGAAGAACGGCCCTGATCTGAACCCGAGCGGTGTTCAGTTGTTGGACTTCTGTGCCAGTCACAGTTTGTCCATCACGAACACCATGTTCGAGCACAAGGGTGTCCACCAGTGCACGTGGCACCAGGACACCCTAGGCCGGAGGTCGATGATCGACTTTGTTGTCGTATCATCTGACCTCCGACCGCGTGTCTCGGACACTCGGGTAAAGAGAGGGGCGGAGCTGTCAACCGATCATCACCTGGTTGTGAGTTGGATCCGCTGGCAGGGGAAGAAGCCGGTCAGACCTGGCAGACCCAAGCGTGTAGTGAGGGTCTGCTGGGAACGGCTCGCCGAGCCCCCTGTCAAAAGGACTTTCAACTCACACCTCCGGGAGAGCTTTTCCCAGGTCCCGGCGGAGGAGGTGGACATGGACTCCGAGTGGACCATGTTCTCTGCCTCAATCACTGATGCGGCGGCTCCTAGCTGTGGTCGCAAGGTCTCTGGTGCTGGTCCCGGCGGAAACCCCCGAACCCGGTGGTGGACACCGGCAGTAAGGGATGCTGTTAGGCTGAGAAGGAGTCCTATCGAGCCATGATGGTTTGGGGGACTCCTGAGGCAGCTGTCCAGTACCGGCAGGCCAAGCGTACCGCGGCCCGGGCTGTTGCAGAGGCAAAAACCGGGGACTGGGAGGAGTTCGGAGAGTCCATGGAGCATGACTATCGGTCGGCCTCGAAGAGATTCTGGCAAACCATCCGGCGCCTCAGGAGGGGGAAGCAATTCTTTGCCAACACCATGTGGGTGGAGAGCTGCTGACCTCGACTGGGGATATTGTCGGGCGGTGGAAGGAATACTTCGAGGTTCCACCGCCCGACAATACACAAGCCGCAAGAGAATCGTTCTCTTGGAATCCCTGAAATCAATGTAACGACCGGGTACGTGTCTCCTACGCGACCCGCGCCTGTAACCCACTTAGGCCTCCCCAACTCCGCGAGGACAGCCCACGACACCGCTGTCGGAGACCACAGCTATCTTCACCAGCCACTTTCCGGCTCCGGACGTCTCCTCACGCACCGCTCTTCTAGACGGCGCATGTGTGTGTGGAATTAAAAGTCTGGATTCGATCTGCTGGCTTTCGTCTCCTTTCTGTTCGAACAAAAGGACACGTGGACTGCTCGGCCTCATCTCTACTCCACTCCCATTATTCCTCATCATCTTCACCCTTTTCTTCATCCCTCATCCCTCCATACGGACTGCTCAAAGTAAGACTGTTCTATTGCCACGTTAATGTGTGATTCATGTGATATACATAACATCTCTGCTTAATGTGACCAAACCCCTTTTCGTTGATATTTTCTATTTTTATTTGTAGTCAATAAACCCACAATAACTTGAATCATCGTTTAAGCGTCCTGTTTTCCAATCTTTTGATATCCCTGGCTGATTTCGTACTCATAACCTATCAGATTTGCAAGACTGATCGAGGCAGATTAGTTGGATCTGTGCAGACTTTTAAAACTCTGCTGGTGCCCAAAAAATAAACTCAGATCCCACTTGTGTAGAACGGCGAGACTCTGATCTGGAGACTAGCCGCTCTACACTACAATTTTCTTATCCTACAATTGTGTCCCACTTGTTGTTGATTCATGACAAAAAATTAAAATGTTATGTTTGAAGCCTGAAATGTGGCGAAATGTTGAAAGGTTTAAGCGGGCCGAATACTTTCGCAAAGCACTGTAGTTTTTTAAAGGATAGCCTCCTTTTAAACCCTAGTACCGACCAGGAAGGTACGGTGTTTTTCTAACAACCAACCCATGGGTGATCACTGAGCTTAAAGCCCTCCTGAACCTCATGGGGACAAAAAGGAGCAAAAGAGGATCCAGTACAAGCTCCAGTGGAGGATCAGGAGGGCCAAGAAGGACTATGGGGAAAAGCTGCAGCAGAAGCTGGCGTAGGGAAATGCCTATGACGTGTAGAGAGGTCTTAAGAACATCTCAGGATTTGGACTGAGTGTCAGAGGGACAGCAGATGGAGACTAGCACCGGCTCGGCCTCACCCATCTCCGCTCTGTGGTCAGCCCCACCCTGAACCAGTGGGGGCAGGTCTTTTGGACTTAACGCGATAATTTTGACAGCCCTAGTTTTTTCACAATTTTCTTGTGGGCGGGACCACTCGCGGCCATTTTGGATAGCTCCAGTAAAGCACAATTTTTGGCCCATTTGTCTGAATGGCAGAGATAGGCATGACTACGTCCGTTAATATTTACAGTCTATGCCCTGGACACACTGCAGTTTGCCTACAGGCCCAACATTGGAGTCGAGGACGCTGTCATCTACTTGCTACACCGGACGCTCTCCCACCTGGCGGCCGCCGGGAGCGTTGTGAGGGTCATGTTTTTTGTCTTCTCCAGTGATTTCAACACCATCAGACCGGTGTAACAGGCCATTTTATACTCCCTGGCCAGTTTATAACCCGGGGTATATTCTGGCCTAGGCCCCCCTTTAGGCCAGATTAAACCTCCTCTTGTTTTATCTAATAATAATAAAATATGCTTTTTTTTATTACTTCAAAACAAGGAACAAGGCTTTAGTCTTGCTTTTCATAAGCTGCAATGATTATATTTGTCCACAAGATGTCAGTGTTTCAAGCTAGTCTGAGCAGTCTGAGCTAGCTCAGAGGCTCCGACACATTTGAACCAATCTGACAAAGAAAGCCTCACTGTATTACGGGGCTTCATCTGCCCATCACTGGTAGATATTTTTCTCAGAAATGTATTAAAGGACTGACGTCTGCGGAACAGTTCATCAGTTTGTCTCAATAGGAGACAACAGAATCTGCCATATACCTCGAGAACAAGTCCGAGCACTTTAGTGCTGTGATTGGTGTTGAGTGATGAGACTCTATGGTGTAGTATGGTACTGTACAGTACAGTACAGGAGTATTAGGACATTGTTATAGTTTTATCATGTAAATTCAATATGGTATATCAGCATTTATATTATATTGCTTAATTGATTTCTTACAGCACTTTGTTTTATAGTATAGAATAGTTTATTTCATAAATCATGTCCTTTCTCTAGATGTATTTTGTAAGAAATGAGAAAATTATCAAAATATCACTTTTATTTTATTGTTATTATATAAAATGAAGGGGTTGTTAATCTTGCCTATTGGGGGTTAAACTAGCCCGGGCCAGTTCATACGATTAAAATTAAAAGATCCTTTATTTGTCCCACAGTGGGGAAATGTCGGTGTTGCATCACAAGTTATAGAACAGTAGGAAAGAGGAGCACATGTTAAGTGAACAATAGCTGTACTAATTAAAATAAAACAAAATCTCTATACCTGGGGGTATATTCTGCCCATGGCCAGTTTATACCCAGGGCCTAGGCTACTTTTTACCCGGGTATATTCTGGCGGGGAGTTAAACTGGCCCGGCACTGCTGCGGGGGAACATGGAGGACGCGGGAGTGGACAGTAACCTCACTGCATGGACCATCAACTACCTCTCAGACCGACCACAGTAAGTGCGGCTGCGCAGCTGTGAGTCTGAGGTGGTCGTCTGCAGCACTGGGGCCCCTCAGGGCACTGTCCTCTCACCGTTTCTCTTCACCATCAACAATTTGTTCTTCACATATGACACACACAGCTGCCACCTGCAGAAGTTCTCCGACGACTCCGCCATCGTGGGCTGTGTGTCTGAGGGGAACGAACTGGAATATCGGTCGGTTATCATGGACTTTGTCGACTGGTGTGAGCGCAACCACTTGTGCTTGAACACCAGTAAGAACAGTAATCAAACTACTTCCCCATACTCCGCTTAACATCCAGGGGGAGTGCAAGAAGTAGTGCTACCGCAGGGCCTTTATCACCGCTGTCAGACTGTACAAGTCACTAATGCACCAGCACTGAAAAAATCTGCACTGCTATTGCCACTCTTTCTTTTATTGCCACTTTTTTATAAATTTTACTTTTGTATAAGTATATCCTGCAGACTATATTTTTAACCTTTAACTTGTTTGCACAGTTGCACAAAATGATTTTATCCATGCCAAATGTCACATGTAAATTTCTCCAGAGTGAGATCAATAAAGTCTATCTTATCTTATCTCTTGTTTTAGCCATTATATTAGCTCTGACCTCAGTGTGAATCCAGAACTGGTACAGGAGGTTCAGCTGGATGTGGACCGCAAAGATGGAGGGAGGCACGGCCAAAGCTAAGGGCAGGTAGAAGATCTGAAAGACAAGTGGAGTGAGAATATTTACCTAGTGTTTTGGTGAATACTTGATCCAACACTGACTGCTCCTGACCCTAACTGTGACTCTAACCCTGACCTATGAGTTGGGTTATGGTTCATAGTTTCAAAGCCTACAGTACATTCTAATATCATGATTTATGGAAAAAACGCAAGTCAAAAAAGAGACAACATTTCAAAAAATTGGTATCAATATCAGTAGAAAAAAAATCAAATTGGTAATTTCCAATGCCCAGATCTCACAGCGATGTATTCCAGGCTTCTCCTGAGACACCAACAGCCTTGTCTGTGCCCTGTCTGAGCCTCATCTTAGTTATACCCAGGCGGTGAACTGCTGGCTCAGGGACTGGCGCAGTGCAGTTGTTAGGTTGTAGAACTCAGAGCTGTGGTGAACCTGATGAGCAGCCCACATGAAGGAAACCTCTGAAACATACACACACACAACATATGTATTTTTATATAACACACACACACATATTGTACATATAAACATATATAATACATACAATCCCACTGACGACTACTGTCGTTGTGTCCTTGGGCAAGACACTTAACCCCACTTTGCCTGAAACCCCCACTGAAAGATCAAGGCTCCTGTGGACTCAGCACCTGCAGGAGGATCAGTGAGGGGCTGGTGCTCAGTGTACTGAGTGTAGCTCTGACTGCCACCCCCGACCCAGAAATGGATTAATGGGAAGAAGATGGAATGGATGGATGGACATACATACATACATACATATAACATACATACATATAATTAACATACATACATACACAACACACGTACACACTTACATACATGCATGCACACATACATACATATACATGTATATATACAGTGTATACACACATGTGTATATATATATATATATATATATATATATATATATATATATATATATATATATATATGCGTGCGAAGATCCTGTGGGACTTCCAGATACAGACCGACCGAATGGTAATGGCGAACCAACCTGACATTGTGGTGGTAGACAAAGGGCAGAGGACAGCCGTGGTGGTGGACAAAGGGCAGGACAGCCGTAGTGGTGGACAAAGGGCAGAGGACAGCCGTGGTGGTGGACAAAGGGCAGAGGACAGCCGTGGTGGTGGACAAAGGGCAGAGGACAGCCGTAGTGGTGGACAAAGGGCAGAGGACAGCCGTGGTGGTGGACAAAGGGCAGAGGACAGCCGTAGTGGTGGACAAAGGGCAGAGGACAGCCGTGGTGGTGGACAAAGGGCAGAGGACAGCCGTGGTGGTGGACAAAGGGCAGAGGACAGCCGTGGTGGTGGACAAAGGGCAGAGGACAGCCGTGGTGGTGGACAAAGGGCAGAGGACAGCCGTGGTGGTGGACAAAGAGCAGAGGACAGCCGTGGTGGTGGACAAAGGGCAGAGGACAGCCGTGGTGGTGGACAAAGGGCAGAGGACAGCCGTGGTGGTGGACAAAGGGCAGAGGACAGCCGTGGTGGTGGACAAAGGGCAGAGGACAGCCGTGGTGGTGGACAAAGGGCAGAGGACAGCCGTGGTGGTGGACAAAGGGCAGAGGACAGCCGTGGTGGTGGACAAAGGGCAGAGGACAGCCGTGGTGGTGGACAAAGGGCAGAGGACAGCCGTGGTGGTGGACAAAGGGCAGAGGACAGCCGTGGTGATCCCTGGAACAACCTCGGACATCTGGGTCCAGAAATGTGCAGTGCTAGGAACAGCAAAGATACTGCGCAGAACCCTCCCAGGCCTCTGGTAGAGGACCCATACATATATGTATGTATCACACTCACCGGCCACTTTATTAGGTACACATTGCTAGTACCAGAAGAGTGCCAAGAAAATACCCCCCACACCATTACACCCCCACCACCAGCATGAACCGTTGATACAAGGCAGGATGGATCCTTGCTTTCATGTTGTTGACTCCAAATTCTGACCCCTCCGAATGTCACAGCAGAAATCAAGACTCATCAGACCAGGCAACTTTATACAATCTTCTATTGTCCAATTTCGGTAAGCCTATGCAAATTATAGACTCAGTTTCCTGTTTTTAGCTGACAGGAGTGGCACCCGGTGTGGTCTTCTGCTGATGTCACCCATCTGCTTAAAGGTTTGACATGTTCTGTGTTCAGATAGGCTCTCTTGCATATCCTGGTTGAAACAAGTGGTTATTTGAGTTACTGTTGCCTTTCTCAAAAAATCTCAGTAGATCAGAAGTGATTAAATACTCAGACCAGCCCATCTGGCACCAACAACCATGCCATGTTCAAAGTCACTTAAATCACCGTTCTTCCCCATTCTGATGCTCAGTTTGAACTGCAGCAGATCGTCACTCGCTGCTCTGACCATATGAACGAGCCGTCTTTTGCTTAAAAATGCTTTGACCCGCAGCGCAGAAGAATGGGAAGATTAAAACAGCAGTTCTCTGTGCAAAGGTGCAGAAGCTGTTGCGGGTTTTGGCGCCGCTGTCTCAGCTCTGATCCATTATAACGCATAGCTGCACTTATGAAAAGTACGCAGCTTGAAATATGTGTTATTTCAAAGAAAGTGGAATATTTTAAACTACGTGTGTAATGTCTGTATTAGCTTATACGACATATATAAAGAGACGAGACCAGGAGCTTACTTCGTGTGTACTTTTACTGACCAGAATGCCGCGTAACACTCGTTTACATGGGGTAAAGCGCATCCCACAATACCTTGCGCAGGTGTCTCTTAAAGAGACCGTACATGTATTCCATACATTACATCTCCCCTTCTTACAGATGATTTACCCATGTATTAACACCATTTTAAATGTATGTTCTTGTAGCACAAATCCCCAAACATCATGATGCTACACAAGAATATTCATTTCGAATTTCCAACGCATTAGGCCGGTACTACTATGAAAGTATCAACAGAACATTTCCAATTTTATGCTCACCCACTATTCTCCCCAAATAGAAAGAGGACACTTACTTATAAACCCCCATAGAACCAAAGGTATAACAAAAGCTGTGCGGACTTAAACATTAGCTATAGGCGTAAAACTGCTCTACAGTCTGATTACTTACAAGTCAAGTTTAGCTGCTGGTCTGCTAACTCTACCAGAGCGAGTCATCCCGGATCCGGATGTAACAGTCTCTGGTGTAATAACTGCGGGCTCCTTGTTGGTCATCTCAGAGTCCACAGTCTGTGAGTTTGCAACAGGATCCACATTTTCAGGTGTGGCCCTGTGAGGTACGGCTAGCAGGTGGCGCCTATTCCTCCTGTAGCGCTCACCCTGTGCAGTCTCCACTATATAAGACCTGGGAGTGGAGCTGGTACCTTGAATGACAGCTGGCCTCGTCCACTGTTTTTGTCCATCCAGTTTAGTGAGCACAGGGTCCCCTGGGCTCAGTGGTGGCAGACAACGCACTCCGTGTCTGCGGTTGTAGAAGTGTGCCTGCTTCTGTTTAGCTGAGGCATCAGCCTGTTGGATTTTGTCCATATCAGGCCAGCCTGGTTTCAGGTTGTCCTGTAGAATAGGCAAGGTGGTTCTAAGTTTCCTTCCCATCAACAGTTCAGCGGGGCTGGCTCCAGTGGAAGAGTTGGGAGTGGCCCTGTATGTCATGAGGGCCAGTAGGGGATCGTTCTGTCTCAAGATATTCTTTGCAATCTGGACAGCTCGCTCCGCATGTCCGTTGCTCTGAGGGAAGTGTGGAGATGACGTGACATGGGCAAAGTCATACTCCCTACTAAAGTCCTTCATCTCTGCAGAGGCTAGCTGTGGCCCGTTGTCACTAACTAACACCTCTGGGATGCCATAACGTGCCAAAGTAGCCTTAAGTCTAGACACAACCTGGCTGCTTGTAGTAGTGGGTAAATGCAGTATTTCTAAAAATCTAGAAAAATAGTCAGATACAACTAAGTAGTTCTGCTTTTTGGACTCGCATAGATCTACTGCTATCTTCTGCCATGGCCTGGATGGGAGTATACTTGGAAGTAAGGGCTCTTTTCGTTGTGTGTTTCTGTTCTCTGTACAGTACTGACATTGCTGCACTTTCATAGAAATGTCCTGTCTCATTTTGGGCCACCAAACCGACTGTAAAGCTCTTTCTCTACACTTAGTTAGACCCTGGTGCCCGTCGTGAATTCTGTCTAGGACCATTACTCTCATGTTTACAGGAATCACAATACGGCTCCCTCTCACTATCAGGCCATCTAGCTCAGATAGCTCTCCTCTCACATCATAGAAGTCTCTGACTGACAACGGTACCTTGTCTATGTACTCTGGCCACCCTGATTTGATAAAACTACGAACAGTCTGTAGCTGTGGATCATTAGCAGTGCTCTCCCTGATCTCACTGATTCTCTGAGAGGTGGCTGGCACCTGACTAATGACTACATCTATGTGTGCTGCTACGCCTTGGTGGGAATTCTCATCTCCGTAACTCTGCTCTGGGCCCCGAGACAAAGCGTCGGCTACTGCCAGAGTTTTACCTGGTGCATACTCTGCAATACCATTAAAGCGCATGAGTCTCATTAACAGTCGCTGGCACCTGATGGGAACGTTGTCCAGGTCCTTGCTGTTAATCAAGGGTACGAGGGGCTTGTGGTCGGTTACCAGTCTGAAGTTGTCGAGTCCAAAAAGGTACTTTTCGAACCTTTCGCACGCCCAGACACTGGCCAGGCACTCTTTTTCAATTTGAGCGTACCTGGTCTCCGTGTCGCTGAGTCGTCTGGATGCGTAGGCCACGGGTTTCCATCGGTCCCCGTGCTGCTGTAGTAAAACAGCTCCCAGTCCGTAACTGCTCGCGTCTGCTGAAACTACATTTGGTTTGTTAACATCATAAAAAACAAGAACTGGGGCTGTGGCCAACAAAGCCTTGAGGTTTTGAAAAGCTGTGAGCTGGGCAGGCTCCCAACCCCACTCTACGTTTCCCTTAAGCAGCGCGTAGAGTGGCTGGCCCACAGTAGACAGTTCTGGAACATATTTAGCCAAATAATTCACCATACCAAGGAACCTTTTCAGCTCGGTGATGTTCTGTGGCTGAGGGAAATTCTCAATCCCTGCGACTTTGTCCGGGTTAGGACGAACGCCGTTCTTGTCGAGGACGTGTCCGAGGAAGCGAATCTGGTCCCGCCGAAACTTGCACTTGCGTTCATTCAACTTGAGCCCTGCTGCCTTGATGACTGCCAGAGCCTTCGCCAAGCGCTGGTCGTGGATTTCCACATTCTCTCCGTGAATGAAGATATCATCCATGTACACTTCAGTCCCTTCGAGTCCTGCCAGAGTCTCCGCCATTTTCCTTTGGAAAATCTCTGGTGCACTTGTGATCCCGAATGGGAGCCGCCGAAATGCGTACCTCCCAAATGGAGTAATGAAAGTTGTGAGCTTTTGACTGTCCTTGTGCAGCGGCATCTGGTAAAAACCACTGGCTGCATCTAGTGAAGTAAAGACTCTGGATCCGGCCAGCCTGGGCAAAATCTCTTCCACAGTGGGCAGGACATATTTTTCACGCTGCACTGCACGGTTAAGCTTCCTGAGATCTGCACAACAGCGCACCTCCTCCCGGTTGGGCTTGAGCACCGGCACCATGGCTGCACACCACTCTGTTGGCTTAGTCACCTTTTCAATGATGCCTTCGCTTTCCATTCGGTGCAGCTCCTTCTTTACCAGAGGGACGAGGGGCAGGGGAATCCGTCTGGCTGTATGTACTGCATATGGCTGGGCACCCTCTTGTAGAACTATCTTCACTGGCTCTGTGTCCAGCAGTCCACCTGAGCTGAAAACAGTACTGACCTCGTTCACTCTTATCACAAGGCCCATCTCCACTGCCTCATGGCGCCCCAGTAAGCAGCTGACTTTCCCTTCTATGACATAAACATTGAACGTGTACTGCTGCTCTTTATACTTGGTGGTAGCCTGGAACAGCCCCATGCATTTGAGATCTCCGCCTGGACTCACAAACCTGGTGTTTGGTAGTTGCAGCTCAATTTTTGGCTTCATCATCTTGTATGTGCTCTGATTGACGACTGTAACATCTGCACCAGTGTCTATTTTAAATGTTGTCAGCACATCATTTATGTCCAAGTCTACTGTCCATTTATCTCGATCAGTTTTATTGTCAATTTCTCCAAGGAAGTATGTCTGCTCCGACTCTTCAGTGATTTCTCTTACAGCCTTAGAGTGACACACTCGCTCCCAGTGCCCTTGTTTTTGACACTTATTACACTTGCTCTTAAGTGCAGGGCATTTTTTTATGTCCGAATGTTTGGGCTTACCGCACTTCCCGCAGCCCTCCATTTTGTATGTTCCCTGCCGGCTGCTTGCATCTTGGCGCGGTCTATAACGCCCCGGTCTGTCCGTGTGAGGTCCGCTCTGCCGGCGGACCATGTTCACCGCCATGGCCTCTGGCGCGCTGGACTGGAGGCTGACGTGCTTGTTGATCTCTTCTGCCTGGCGAATTTGTTCAGTCACCTCTTGTAACGTCAGGTCTTCTTTGAGTTGGAACTTACGGGACAGCTCTTTATCTTGAATGCCCACTACCAAGCGATCTCTGATGTGCTCATCCCGCTTATCGCCAAACTCGCGATGCTCCGCCACCTCGTACAAAACACGGATATACTGCTCTGCCGTTTCCCCGGGCTGCTGGCCGCGCTGATAGAAACAAGCCCGCTCATGTATGATGTTGCGGCGGGGAATAAAGTACTCGTCAAACTTCTTAAGCACCGCCTCGTAGCTTTTCTTTTCGTCTTCACTTAGGTTGAACGAAGTGAATAGCTTTTCAGCCTCGCTCCCCATCGAATAGATGAGCGAACTCACTTGAATCTCGCCACTGTCCTTGCTGAGTTTTGTTGCAAGCCGATAGCGGGAAAATCTCTGTTTCCATTCGAGCCATTCAGCAGGTCGGTCAAACTTAAATTCACTCGGTGGGTTAAACTTCGCCATCGCGGTGATATCCTGGCTGCATGCGGGCCACTTCTGACACCATGTAATGTCTGTATTAGCTTATACGACATATATAAAGAGACGAGACCAGGAGCTTACTTCGTGTGTACTTTTACTGAACAGAAAGCCGCGTAACACTCGTTTACATGGGGTAAAGCGCATCCCACAATACCTTGCGCAGGTGTCTCTTAAAGAGACCGTACATGTATTCCATACTACAGTACAAACCAATAAACATTTGATCACAAAAAAACAATATGTGAGAAGGTGCAGCTTAAATAGTAACTGTAACTCTATTTTAAATTTAAATGTATTCTTTAGAAGTGTTTTTTATTCTTTATTTTTATTATCTCTTTCTGACTGTTGCACTGAGCCAAAGCAATTTCCAAGTCTGTGACTTCCTTTTACTAACGTGGCAATAAAAATGATTCTGATTCTGATTAAATTTGTATTAATCGAAATTGTTTTGAATGAAGTACAGGCTCTTTAATGTAATTAGTTGTTTAATGTATAAATGTATGACAAAACAAAGTCTTTGAATATTCAAAGGCTTGTGGTGTCCTGGCTCTCCACCTCCTCTTCAGAGCAGCAGTCTTCTGACCTCCCCCTGCGCTCCTCCAGAGAGTGCCTCCTCAGTGGGAGCATCTGGGACGCCTGCCCCATGCCCTGATGCGCGTGGAGATGGCACGTGCTGTCGAAGAGCGTACAGTACCGGCACCAGTCCGAGATGCTGTGGTCGGAGCCTGCACGCTCGAGGGAACTGTCGTGTATGCGCTGGCCCACCCCCTGCCCACGGGCCAGGCTAAGCAGCTTGGGCAGGGTCACCACAGCCGCCGCCGTCACAGTCACCTCCGCGCTCACTTTGCTGTCCACTAGCCTCCCGGGAGGTGAGGTCGTCTTGGGGAGAAACCAAGAAAAGGATAGAAGAAGAAAGACACATTAGAAAGAATCAAATGATTTGTAAATGTCAGTATAAGTATGCATGCCGGTTAAAGATCCTTATTACTCCCAATATTTGGGTAGGCCACATGCTTAAGCATCTCTTCTCTTTGAGGTTAGGGTTATTATCCATGTATATCAAAATAAACAAACTACACTTGCTTGCACTTACGAAGAATGTTCATAAGATCCAAGTGAAATCCCTTCTATAAAGACAATCCTAAATCGATCCAGCCGCAGAAGAAGAAAGACTTCCATTTCCTGTGGCTAATGCCACAAACTGAGATAGCAATGAAAAAGCAACAGAACCCACCCTTCTAAACGGACACTTAAAGTTAGTTTTTTTATTTTGCCGGAAGGGGATGTGGACAAGACAAAAGTTGTGTGTGCGCATTGCAATGGCAAATTTATTTACCACCACAGTAACTCTTCCTTAATATATCCTGTACGAGCGAAGCCCTATCCTCAAGCAACTCTGGAGGAGAAGTTTGGTGCAAGAATGGAACCGCTTTCCAAACAAATCAATGACTGGATAGCCAAAGCAATTGCGTGTTGGGTTGCTAGACATTGCCGTCCAACAAATATTGTTGAGGATGTGGGTTTCTGTCAGGTACTTAACAGAGACATCATGTACAAACTAACATCTCCAAAATAGACTGTGCAAAATAACTGTACAACAACAAAAAGACTGAAAGACTGGAACTTTTGCAGAAAGCATCTTATGTTGCCCTAACAGGAGTTTATTGGACGTCCTTTGGAAACGAGAACTTTTTGGGGTTTCAGCTCACTTTGTTGATGACGACTGGCGTCTCCAATTACTTTTTACTGAGCCCCAAAAGGGTTGTTAAATCAGCTACATATAGCTGCAACACTGTCGAGGCAGACCAATAATATCGCCATGCTCACTGAAACTAAGCTTGCAAAGCTGATGAAGCTTCTTGAACCATGCAGGTGATTTTTTTGTTCATGATTTGTTTAAATAAATGTAAATGTTTTGTGTTATTTATTTGTTAAGTGTTTATGAACCAACTGGGTACTAGACAATGGTGAATGTACTTATTGCAGTGGTACAGCGGGGGTCATCTGGAATTATATAATTCAATTATAATTATAATTATTTAATGGCCCTGCTCTTGATCCAAATGTCTGCCCAAATCTGAGAGATGTGAAGTTTGGAATTCTTAGACAGAGCTAAAATAAATAAAAAAATAAAAAAATCAACAAACCCACACTCCTGATACAACTGATTTGCCAGCAAAAAAGAGCACGATTTTCTTTGAAGCATCCAATTCAGACACTGATGATGAAGGAGAGACAGCGCAAATCTTGCACTGCTGCAGGGCAGAACCAAAACTTCAGATGGATGAATGTCCCTTGCAGTGGTAGTTGAAAAGAAATGACTCCTATGGTAAGCTACCACTCCTTGCCCACAAATATATCTTTTCTCCTGCCACCACAGTGCCCTGAAGAGACTGCTCACCCTCTCAGGACATTTCGTTCAGAAAAGGAGGGCATCTCTCTCCTTTGCTAATGTAAACAAACTGGCAATGTGAAAAATAATAGGTTTGCTTATCTGTTCTGTTAGCTAACAAGTTTTTTTTTTTTTGACTGGATAATAAGCTGCAAAACTAAATGCATGTACACTTACATTTGAACTCAGGAATAAAATAAAATAAAAATCCAGTAGACAAAATGATATTGTTTATATGGAGGTGCACATTGTTTATATGGCCTTTTTTTAATTGCAATGCAACTCATTGTTTGATTTTTTTTTTTGATTCCCGCCCTTAGTTAAAAGTAAAAAATATAGTATTTTTTGTGTAGGATATAATATGTAAAATAAAAAGTGGATAAAGCAGTGCTGGTTTTTCAGTCCTAGTGCAGGTCATTAGTGACTTAAAGTCAGTTTTTTTACAGTCTGACTGCGGTGGGAAGGAAGGCCTTGCGGTAGCCTCAGTCTTCCATTGAAAAAGCTCTGGTCAAACTGACCCAGCACAGTGATTAGAAAATATCCTAAAAAATGGTTTTCCGAGCTGAATTCTGATGATTTTTCTAAACTTGGTACGCCCAAGGTCATATCCAACCTTTAAGACCCCATTTTAGGGTATTTTTCTTCTACTTTTAATAACTATGGCGGGCCATTTTGACCTGAGGGTATGTCACTGGGTGCAATAGAGATGGAGTTATTTAATGCATTTTGTGGGTTTTTATTATTTTATTGACTCACACACGTGACTGCGGTGAGTGAGTGAAGCGTCTTTGAGTGTCCAAACAAGCGCTATATAGACAAATGCATTTTTGTTGTTGTTATCTCTTTTAAAATCAGGCATTTAGCTAATTGATCCTTCTAAATTAGCCCTGTTTCATGTAGGATGGGGTTGTCCGCCAACCTGCTCCTGTTCAGTGCAGGTGTGGAGGATGCATCAGCCTCCTGCACTTTACATGCCCTGCATTTACTGGTGGTATGTGCAATTCGTACTATGAAAATAACCTTTTGTTTAGTAACATTGGGCCTCATTCACGAATATGTTCTTAAGAATCTTCTTAAATTTCTTGTCAAGTTGTTCTTAAGTAGATTTCTAAGAAGACCCTACGTGGGATTCATCAACCCGCTTGTAAGCCGCTGAATTGTCCGCAGCTGTTCTCTTAGATTGATGAATGCCATTTCCTCGTAAGTAGAGCCCGCGTGCTCGGTGCTTCATTAGCATAGGTACTTAGCATAGGTAACCGCCCACTAATGCCCATATAAGGGACTGCAGGGCCGTGTGCGGCCCTTCAGCAACAGGCCTAAAGCAAAGAGTTACACGGAGCAAAAAGAGTCACCCTTTTTTCTTCTTTTGCCAAAATGAGAATAAAGTAATAAAATGTTGACTTAAAAGTTGAAATATTATGAGAATAAAGTCGAACTAGCAAAATTATGAGATTAATTTAAAAATATGATGAGATTAATCTAAAAATATTTTGGACCCTGGGAGGAGATCCAGCGCGGACCAGCGCTGAGACCAATGTAGACCCGAGGAGACCAGCAGGAGACCAGACCAAAGACCAGCACACAAAAACCAGCGTGGGCCGAGGAGAGTCCGCATATACTGTAGACTGGAGAGACCACAGATTGGAGAGACCGGCGCGCAGACACCAGCGCGGACCGAAGAGAGACCGCATATAGATCGGAGAGACCAGCGCGGTCCTGTAATAGATCCACGGGAGAGACCAGCGCAAAGGGTCAGCGCGGACCCCGCAGCCTCCTGCAGCAGCACTATAAATGCCATTGTTCTGTGGCCCGTGGATAAAGAAATGCCTCCTATAAATAGGATGGGGTCACTAATACACGGCATGATTTCCAATGTATTTGATACAGCGTTGGTACATTTAATTTAAAAATGAATAAAAAAATAGGCTAAATTACCATAAACAATTAAATAAATAAATACATACATCAATATGACAAACATATCAATGTAATGTTGTGTTTTATTGAACTCCACAAAAGAATACAACACCAGCGTGCGAACATGTCAGCACTGAATGTGCGTAAGAGTGCTCCTGAGCACTCGTGGGATTTGTACGTACCCAAGAGAAATTCTGGTTATAAGAAAATTTCATGAATGTCACAATCTTGGTAAAATCCTCGTAAGTAGGATTTACGCACAAATTTGTTCTTAAGTACAGTTCGTGAATGAGGCCCATTCTTTTGCATCTACCATAGATGTCTCCCTGGAGTTGAGAAGAGGATAGCGGATATCTGTGATGGCTGGAATTGTGCGCCACACTTTGTCAACATGGACTACATAAAACTGTACTATACTCTACATCTGAAATTACTCAAAACTATATTTGGTTAAGTACAATTAAAGAGACAGTAAATGTTAATCTGCCTCAGTCTCTTCATAAAACTTACTTGTGTGCTTTAATTCATTCCATAGATGTTGCTGGTAATGTCTTCTTGTCATTTGAAACTACACCACCACCCTGTTACAGATAACAAGGGAACAAGACACGGGGCAAACGGACCCAAGGACCAGGAAAGCTGGAGCCACGCGCAGAACTGAGGAGCGCATAGGTTTTTACTGCTTTTATTTGCTTCATATGGATTCTATTAAATTATTTAATCCCACAGCTTTTGTTTTACAGTGGTCTTTTTAAGTGGTCTTTTTCACAGTTTGACATTAAATGTCCGCCCGCTTTCACTATAGGGAATGCAGCAAGGACAGTAAACGAGACTGAGCATGGGTACGCAGAAAGAAGATTCTGAGGACATAGCTACTCGCCGAGAACTGAACTTGCACGCTGAGAGCCGGGTGGGCCACCCTAGATCCACCGCACACAGGAGAGGAGCCCCACATCTGCGACCTGGAGATAGCTCCACGAAGCATGAAACAAACAGCGGCAAACATGGAGGGCATGGGGTGTAGTGATGCTCAGGTTTGTGCTGGCCTCCAAAAATGCCTTGATGTTTATTATCTGTGAAAGAATCCTACACTTGATTTCTGCGTATACACGTAAAGAAGTGTCTTTCTTTTCCAGATGAACATCAAATCAAATTGTATATTATAGGCTCTTGAGATTGTGTGTAGCACTCAGGGTGTCATAGTAGTAATTTGGAGATTTAGGCCATTGTTATTGTAACTTGGGGGCACCTGTATGATCCCACGGCAATGCAATATACAACAAAATGATAATAGTGAAAGCAAACTGAACTGAAAACGTGGAGGAGCCAAAGAGCGCAGCCACTTTCTGACAGTAGCGTGTGCGGATGATCTTGGCTGAGCGGTACAAGTCCCCAATGAAGCAGTAGCAAATGGGGTTGAGGCTGGAGTTGGTAAGGCCGAGCCACTGGGCGAAGGGGCGCGTTTGCAGGAGCCACCCCGGTGGGCTCTCCTCCCAGTCAATGAGCAGGTCAGCCAGGTACAGCGGAAGCCACGACACGGCGAACAGTAGCACCAGGCACACCACCATCTTGGCAATCTTCTGCCGCGTGCGCAGTCGAGAGTCATGGAGGGCCCGGCTTCTGGGGTCCAGCTCGGAAAAGGCTGAGCGGCGACCCCCCCACAGTCTGCGGCCCGTCAGGAAGCCGATGGTCAGGTTGAAGGTGACGGGGAGGCAGTAGAGCATCACAAAGAGAAGCACGTTGTACCTGGAACACAGGAATGCAAAGGTGTAATTTACAGTATTGAAAACGGGCACACAGTGGCTTTAAAAGTCCTAACATCACTTGAAATTATCATAATTACGGTAAAAGATGGCCCGCTTTTAGAAAAAAGACTAGAAAAAATTAACAACTGTGAAGTGGAAATGATACATTATTTCTACATAAAACATAATACTTTTTTAAACGTATTTTCACTGCATGTCTCTGAGCACATTAAAGTCCTTGAAAATGTCCTAATGATGCTGAACGCTTGCATCTTGCCCTAACCATGAAAAGAGTGTGGAACTGGGCGTGGCCTGTGAGACTGAGAGTGAGGAAGGTGCGGCAGAGTGAGGAGCAGCGCGACCATGGAACAGATCTTCTGATGTTGAATTCATTATCTCTCAGTCTCATTATCAGTGGCGGGCTGTGCATTTCAGACCTACTCAACTTAATCCACCTCTAAACACCATCATTTTGATGCCATGGTTCTACACATTATGCGTTTATTCCAAAAAAGGTGTTGCATTACTTTAACATATAGTTAAGTACAACACGGTTATATTACTACTAAGTGTTATTCACTTCACCAACGGACTGAGCTGTAATAATGTAAAATCAAAACAAAACATCAATCAGTCCGCTACACCGGGAGCAGCGTCACAGGAACATGATGGCACAAAAAATATATTTCAGCAATGCTCCTCAGAGCCTGCTAACCGCTCATAGCAATCTGAAAGTGGCCGATAAATCCTTTCCACTGCTAAGCAAATCTTGCTAGCATCAGGGGTTGGCTGTTCTCTCTTCACAGTGTGTAGCTTTACTTGAAAAGTGTTTCTTGAGAATTCTTTATATTGATTTGTCTGCACAGCTCAGTGCTGACTCTCTCTGTTGCGTGTCCAATCAAAAGACTTGCACACTCTGGAGCAGTAGGCCCGCTAACTGGCCCTCAGTCCATCCCTTCTACTTCAGGCATAGTCAAAGGGGAAAAAAAATACCCAAAAATAATATGCAAACCGTTAATAAATTAAAATAATTATTTGATCAAAATACATACACATGTAAAACATATATAACACATTCAAATGATGAGAAATAAATAAAGCTTTCTAAAAATACATGTTTTTAATTAACCTTTTTTCAGTCTGAATTACAGCTTGATTACATATTACAGATATTTCCATCAACATACACTACCGTTCAAAAGTTTGGGGTCACCCAAGTGTTTTCCATTAAAAGTCACACTTATTCACCACCATACGTTGTGAAATGAATAGAAAATAGAGTCAAGACATTGACAAGGTTAGAAATAATGATTTGTATTTGAAATAATATTTGTTTTACATCCAACTTTGCTTTTGTCAAAGAATCCTCCATTTGCAGCAATTACGACATTCCACCAAAACCAGACATTTGCAGCTAGAATAGTCATTTACCACATAAGCAATGTGTAGAGTGTATTTCTTTACAGTTAAGACTAGTTTAAAGTTATCTACAGTGCTTTTTCTTAAAAAATAAAGACATTTCAAGGTGACCCCAAACTTTTGAATGGTAGTGTAAATCCATAAATTCATAATTTCCATCAATATTAATTACATCAGGGGGCGACAGTAGCTCAGTTGGTAGAGCATTGGCCTTAAGGTCGTGGGTTCAATTCCCACCTCCACCGACTCCCACTGATGACTGCTGTTGTTGTGTCCTTGGGCAAGACACTTAACCCCACTTTGCCTAAAGCCCCCACTGAAAGATCAAGGCTATGCTCACACTCAGAGAGCAGCCGTCCTCCTGTGGACTCACCACCTGCAGAGGGTCAGTGAGGGGCTGGTGCTATGAGACTTGGGTGGCATCTCTGATTGCCACCCCCCTGACCCAGAAATGGATTAAAGGGTAGAAAATGGATGGATGGATGGATTAATTACATCAATGCATTAAATAACAGCCTCACAAAATTATGTCATTAAGCATTAGCGGCACCTGACTTATAAAATCTCAATTTAAAATCCATCAACTTCTTGTGACTAACACATTATTTACGATTGTATCACACGTGTCAGAATCTAAATCTACCAAGGTTGTGATTGTGATTGTCTTGTGCCACGGCCTGATGCGCAATGACAATAAATGCTTTCTGATTCCCAGCGTGTGTTTCCACGTGTGACGCCCTCTAATGTGCTGGTGTGCTTTGGGCTTAAAGTCCTTAATTTTCTTGCGCTTTGAGAAAGGGTAGTGTTTGCTCAGTGTGTGCTCCACTGAGCGGAGTTTTCTGCACAGCCACAATCAGAACGCTTGCCCCAGTTTTAGGTGCGTGGCCTGGGAGCCATCATCAGGCGCTGACATGAGGAATGCTGTCATCAGTGCACCAAACGGGGAGGGACCCTGGAGCGTGCAGATAAGGGCCCCGCGTGAGACCTGCTCCTCCTCTACACACTGCCACCACACACCGTGAACAGCACCTGAGACTGAGGGGACACACCTCAGTGCATATTGCAGAACAAACATTCTATAGGAAGCGTGGTCATTATCGTACATAGGCCAATTCGTGTTGGCTGTGAACAAAAAATAGAAATTTAGCAGGCTGAAATTGTGGAAAGACACATTTAGTTTCAAAGCTGGGATTCCTAACTTTCTCCCCGACAAATATAACATCTTGTACACAACAGAAGATCAGACCAGAACATGCTGTGTTCATCAGATTTGAAAACATGTTTAGCGCACTTGTAAGAAAGAGCCCTGTGAGTCCACTTCAATTCAATCTTTTTATGAAGCATTATTGAAAGAGCTTTGACCAAGTTATGAAAAAAAATGATTTAACTGGTATAAAACTTTAGTGAGAGAGACACTTTAATATGAGGATTTTTTTTGCACAAATCAGCCTCTTCCTTTAGCGTTACAGTAGCAATATGTACAAATTTCCTGTCAAGTCATCATAAAATAAGTCAAAAGGCATTAAAAAACCATGCTCTTTTCAATTACTTCTTTAACAGATAACAGTTGTTCAGTCGAGATATTTTAATTTCAACATGTGTTTTACAACCCCAAAATCTTGTTGTTGTTTTCATTTCAATGTCCCATCATCCACAGTTTCACCGATCAAAAAGTCTGTGATCCAGGTTGCCAGAACTCACAGCATTGAGCTAATCTCGATGATCAATGTAAAGGTGCACTTTATTGATGCCCGTAGGGTCAATTCATCCTCTGCATTTAACCCATCCTGAATGCCGCCAGGGCTTACATCAGGACCAGTAGTCGTTGTAGTAACAGCGCCCAGGAACCCATCTGCAGATGTTGATGCTCGGCTTGGTCAGGACTACCAGACCTGGAGGATTTAACTTGCATGATTTAAACCGGAGTACCCGGAGGAAACCCACGTAAGCACGGGGAGTAAACTCCACTCAGAAAGACCCCGTTCCGACCGGGATTCGAACACAGGACCTTCTTGCTGAGAGGTGAGAGTGTAAAGTAACATGTGGCTGCAGAATTAGAAACGATAGGCAAGGCAAGTTAATTTGTAGAGCACAATTCATACACAAGGCAACTCAAAGTGCTAAACAAAATAAGATAGCCTTAAAATATAAAAATAAATATTCACAGTACATTAAAAGGAGAGATAAAAATATAAAATCCCTAAACAAAATTGTTTTCAACCTGTTTTTTAACATTGTCAGAGAAGAGGCCAGTCTCACAACTTCAGGAAGATTGTTCCAGATTTTAGCAGCATGAATCTGAAAAGCAGCCTCGCCATGTTTAGTTCTGACTCTGGGCACTAACAGGAGTCCAGTCCCTGTGCTCCTCAGAGTCCGGGCTGGTTCATATGGGACTAACATGTCACTAATATATTTTGGTGCGAGGCCATGGAGAGACTTGTACACAAGCAGAGCTGTTTTAAAGTCTATTCTCTGAGCCACAGGAAGCCAGTGCAGGGACCTGAGGACTGGACTAATGTGGTCGTACTTCCTGGTTCTAGTCAGGACTCGAGCTGCTGCATTTTGAATGTACTGCAGCTGTTTTACAGCCTGTTTGGACAGACCTGTGAGCAGGCCATTGCAGTAGTCTAACCCAGTGTTTTTCAACCTTTTTTGAGCCAAGGCACACTTTTTTCACTGAAAAAATCTTGCGGCACACCTCCAGGAGAAAATGTAAAAATGTATACAGTACTAATGTAAAAAAATATATACTGTACATACTCTGTGTGATATATAAAGTATATCTTATCTTATAATGTATACAGTATACTCTGTAGCCTATATTCACAATATACAGTTATTCTCATCAAAATGCTTACAGTAGGTCCCATTCCGTTTTGTCGTCTTCATTCACGCTTCTCGGGAATCACGCAGCTGCGTGAAAAATAGTACATCTTATCGCCACAAGGTGGCAGGCTAAGTCCGCTTTAGCTCTGCCAGCGACTTAGACGCTCAGGTATAAGACTGCGTGCAAACCTTTCTAGCCCAGAGGTGCTATGTTGGCCGAATGGTAGCATTAAAGACTGGGACCTGGAGAACCCAGGTTCGATTCTTGTCTGAGGCACATCTTTTGGTTGCTTGTGGCAAAATTGTTTTTTCATTAAACAATTATTATATAACATCTTGTCTTTAATGTCTGAAAAAATCGAGGTGAAATTCACTAGTGTTATACGTTAAATATTGTGATATGTTTTGATAAACCGAACGTTACGTTACATCCTCCGCTCTGGGCCCGGCAGCAGCTGCTGTGACCCCCGCTCTCACAGCTCAGTGAACGCACTGCAGTCTGGGCTCCGAGCGCGGACCATAGACACGCGAACAGAACCACAGACAGGACCATAGACACCCGAACAGAACCACAGACAGACATTTACATATACGCAGACAGAACCCAGACAGGCGGAGACACGCGAGACACGCGGATCATACTTGGACAGAAGTACTTGGTTCGTGTGAACCCCTGGTCTAGTGGTCTAAACTGTGCGCTTACGACGCAGGAACCTGGGTTCGATCCCGGGCTATGCATTTTTGTATTTATTGCATGTTATCACATTCTATGGCAGATTGCTCTAAAAACGGTAAAAGATGAAGGTCAAGACGTTTTTTTTGCAGATTATAGCTTAATTGTAAAAATAATCATTTAAGACCACATGTACCCCAATTAAAATAATGTTAGTCTCTTTTTGATGTGGAACTTTTACATGTTTGTCTAAAAAATAGGGAATAAATAACATTGAAAGGTGATATCCTCTTGAGCAAACCCTGATGTTGATACGCTGAAGAAATACGTTCCAACATCCATTCTTCCCACTCCTATTTTGGACATCATAGTTTGTTGTCCCCTCCTCCCTCCTCCACAGGAGGCTTTAACATGTAAATGACAATGCTGTGAGCTATACAAATGCTAATCAGGGTTGAGGGGGTGCACGTGTGATTTTTCAGCCAATCACATACATATCCATTACCTATGTCAGGGATGAAGCAGACAGAGACGGATCGTGGTGCGCCAAACTCTGGAAGTTTATTTAAGTTTCTCCTCAAGTTCCAGTGGTTTCAATTGTTTCTTTCTCTCAGACAGAATAAAGGCAGTACACAGTTTATATAGTCATTGTCACGTCACACATCGAAAGACATACGTGTCACACAGAGAGAATGCAATCATAGTCATAACAGTACAAAATCGAAACATAAAAAGTGTCAGGACAGACGTCAATTAAGTCCATGACAATATAGAATTCAAATGAACATTTCTGGTCTCAATAATTCAAGTGATAGACAATTAAAAATATTTGTTTACATTGGAGTAAACTTTTAAAATGCTTTTTTCTCAGGTTCTGCTTTTTCATGTATCTATATGTAAATGTGAATGTGTGAGCGTGTAGATGTATGTATGTGTGTGTGTGTGTGTGTGTGTGTGTGTGTGTAGGGTGTGAATTTTGGGGTTTTTTATTATTATTTGGTTTATTTGGTAGGGACAGAACAAGAAGCATTGTTACAGATTCAGATTCAGATTCATTTATTGGCCATGTGCGGTTTAAAAACTACATTGGAATACAATTGCAAGAAAAGGTACTCTGTGTGCACCGACAGAATAAAAGCACGATACAATGTAATATAAAATACACATACACTGAATACAGGAACCGATGCTGTGTTCATAGGCCGTATAGCTAACAGCTAGTTTGCAGACCTGGTCCCTAAAACCTAGAAATACATCACATTTACATTATACATACATCATTATATTAAAAAAATAAGTAATAAGTTATACTAAATAATAAACAAGAATACAATACAAAATACAAAAAAAAATAAAACATTTAAAAAAAAATACTATAAATGATTACAATCTTGCATTATGCTCACAAGTTTGGGTCCTTTTGAGCCATAGTTTGACTTTAATTTTAAATTCCTTCAAGTCTGTTAGGGCTTTCAGTTCTGCAGGTAACGTGTTCCAAAGCTGTGGCCCTTTCACTGCGAACGCAGTCTGTCCAAATGATGTTTTACATCTTGTTGCTCTGCAGTCTGTATTGGCAGCGCCCCTAGTGGTCATCCTGTGAGCTACACATTTCTCAATCATTCCTGCAGCAATATTGGGAGCGAGGTTGTTTACACATTTAAAGACTAGTTTAATAAAAAAGTATGTTATAAAATTATCAAAACTTAAAAGATTATATTTTTCCTGAACTTTGCAATGGTGCCACAAAGTGGGCTTTTTATCGAGCACTTTCAGAGCTTGCTTGTACAGAGAGTTCAAACCTTTCATGGTGGACTGGTTAGCTTGGCCCCACACAGTGATGCAATATGAAAAATGGGACAGGATCATTGAATGGAAGAACAGCTTGGCTGCACTGATTGAGAGTTTTGATCTTATTAGACGGAAACAGTTCAAGTTGATCTTGACAGTCTTTGTTATCTTTTTCACATGAGCTCCAAATTTAAGATGAGAGTCCATGAGTACTCCAAGATACTTGAACTCCTCTACTCTTTCAATAGTTTTATTATTGATTTGTATTTGAAAGTTGTCTAGGGGCCTTTGCCTCATTGAGAAACACATCGACACCGTTTTAGAGCAGTTTAGTGACAGATGGTTATCCTCCAGCCACTGGGAAACCCTGGTCAGTTGCTTGTTCAGCAACTCTGCCGCTCTTTGAGGACTTTTTGCTGAGACATAGATGACAGTGTCATCAGCATAGAGCTGGGTTACATTGAGTTATGAGTTTCTGCCCCGCGCACATCGGGCAACTCCTTGTAGCAGGCCAGTCTCTGGAATAACCCGCAGACATTAAAACTACTGCATATAACTAGCAATACAAGACTCAGTGGACACTCTGTGGTGAAAAGAGGTCACCGTCTTACTCACTTCAGTTCATATGTGTTACGTCCAGCTCAGCTAGGGAGTAAGAACGTAGCAAAAAACCAGATGGAATTGGCATTTGTCCATTTTAAAGTAAGTTTTTAATGATGACAGAAAATAAAATGAATTGGGAAACAAAGGAGGAATACAGAAATAATAATAATATTGATAATACAAAACGAAAGTCACTATACAAAACTAGAGCTCAAAATTACAAAGTGACAACGTAAGGGAACAGAACAATACAGGAGGAGCAGTGACGGCAGACTGGCACGGACAAGTCCAGCTGCCCCGAGCTGACGGCAAGTGGGAGGTTTTATGGGGACGCCCTCAGTGATGGATCCCCGGGGTTGGAAGACGTCCACGCTCTTGTCCCACTACAGCCACTCAGGTGTCAGACCGGCCACGCCCACACTTCAAGTCCCTCCAATAGATCTCCCGCACAGACACCTGTACAGAACACGAAGGCGCACACACAAACACAAAGGGCAACGGGAGCGCCATCTAGTGCACAACTGGCACAATAGGTCGTTGCCCGTAACACTCCCCCCCTTAAGAGCGAAACTACTCATTTTCAATAAACACGGTCAAGTAGCCAATTGGAACTACGGTAATAACCAGGGGGTACTATAGCGATGGACTGTCAAAATCTGGACAGGGCATCGGCCAACACATTTTCCACTCCTTTCTTGTGACGGATTTCGAGATGAAAGTCCTGCACCATCAGAGCCCACCTCATCAACCGCTGATTATGGTTAAACATGCGGGACAAAAAGACAAGAGGGTTATGGTCTGTAAAAACCAACACAGGCAAAGAACTCGACCCAACATATACCTCAAAATGCTGAAGAGCGAACAACAAAGACAACGTTTCCTTTTCAATGGTCGAATATGACAATTGGTGCTTATTAAATTTCTTTGAATAATAGCCAACTGGGTGGTCAACTCCAGCGGCATCTTCTTGAAGAAGAACAGCCCCGGCCCCTTCAGCACTGGCGTCTACCTCCAACTTGAATGGACGGGAACAATCAGGCGCTGCGAGGACAGGCGCATGGCTCAACAAAGCCTTTAGACTGGAGAACGCATGGTCACACTCCTGCGACCAAACAAAATCAACCTTGGGGCTGAGCAAACGAGTCAGTGGCAACGCAACGGTAGAAAAGTTCGGGCAAAAACTCCGATAATAACCGGCCATACCCAAGAACCGGCGGAGAGCGCGACGCGTAGTGGGGGACGGACAAGCAAGGATGGCAGCGACTTTCGCTTCAACAGGCCTTACTTGACCCTCGCCCACTTCTCGGCCCAGGTAGGTAACGGTGGCCCTCCCGAACTCACATTTGGCCAAATTCACCGTGAGAGAGGCCTGTGCAAGGCGTGAAAACACGTTAGTCAAAATAGACGTATGCTCCTCCCAAGTAGCTGAATGCAGAATTAAATCATCTAGATAAGCATTGCAGTTAGACAAGCCACTCAACACCGTATTAACAAGCCTTTGAAACGAGGCTGGGGCGTTGCGCATCCCAAACGCCATGACTGTATACTGCAGAAAATAATCCGGTGTTACAAAAGCAGAGATCTCCGAGGCACGCTTCGTGAGCGGCACTTGCCAATATCCTTTTAGCAAATCCAGTTTGGTTACAAATTTTGCAGTTCCTAGATTGTCTACACAATCCTCCATGCGAGGCATTGGGTAGGAATCTGGTTCTGTGACAGCGTTCACCTTTCTAAAATCGGTAATAAATCTGGGAGTCCCATCGGGTTTCTCCTCCACTAAGCATGGCGAACTCCATGCACTGGAGCTATGAATGGCAAGGCCGTGCTCTAGCAGGTATTCTGCCTCCTGCTTCATAAGCGCACGCTTAGCGGGATTCACCCTATAGTGATGTTGCCGGATGGGTTTTGCTCCTTTCACATCAATGTCATGTGTTAACGCGGTAGTTCGAGATGGTACATCACTAAATAAACAGGAAAAATCATGAACAATAGACAGTATGTCCTCTCTCTGAGTATTGCTCAAATGACCCAATTTCTCGGGCAGCTCGTTAACCATTTGAGAATTCGAGAGTCGCGCAACTTTAGCCTGCCGAGGAAAAACTGCATCTGGGACAGCCCGGTCAGTCTCTACTATCACCAGCGCTGCGGCACAAGTGGACGGGGACGCCACCGGTGGGTCAACACTGCGTTCATAATATTTCTTTAGCATGTTAACGTGACACACCCGGGACTTACGACGGCGATCAGGAGTACGGATGACAAAATTTGTGTCATTTATTTTCTCTTTTACCTCATACGGTCCAACAAACTTTGCAGACAACGCATTTCCCCTGAGAGGGAGCACGACAAGCACCTTCTCTCCCACCGAAAAATCACGTTTAACAGCCTTTTTATCAAAATGGACCTTCATACGTTTCTGGACTCCAGCAAGCGTAGACTTCGCCAGTTTATTCGCAGTCACCAACCGCTCATGAAAATGACTTACAAACTCGAGCACATTATGGGGCGCAGACGAAGGAGCCAGGAACTTCTCCTTTAAAGCTTTCAAAGGACCGCGGGGACTATGACCAAACACTAAGTCCGCCGGACTGAAGCCAAGAGACTCCTGTACCGCATCACGTGCCGCAAATAATACAAAGGGAATCCCCTCATCCCAAGTATTTCCCGTTTCCAAACAGTATTTCCTCAACATTGATTTTAACGTCTGATGCCACCGCTCGAGCGCACCCTGGGACTCTGGATGATACGCGCTGGAAACTACATGCTTTACATCCAGACTTCGGACTAATTCATTGAATAGCTTTGATTGAAAATTTGCCCCTTGATCTGACTGAACGACCCGGGGAAGACCAAACAAAGAGAAGAAGTTTGTTAACGCCTTTACTATGGAGCGGGACGTGCATTTACGTAGCGGAATGGCTTCAGGAAAGCGCGTCGCAGCACACATAATGGTGAGCAAAAACTCATATCCACTCTTTGTTCGGGGCAGAGGGCCCACACAATCTATTATTACACGATCAAATGGTTGGTCTATGGCAGGGATAGGTTGCAAAGGCGCGGAAGGAATGGGCTGGTTTGGCTTTCCTGCTATCTGGCATACGTGGCAGGTGCGACAAAACTCAGCCACATCACGTTTCAATCCAGGCCAGAAGAATTGTTTTAAAATATGTGTATAAGTCTTAGTGACTCCTAAATGGCCAGCCCATTGGCTCTCATGTGCCACCGCCAAAATGGACCTCCGGTAAGAGTGAGGCACCACGATTTGAAACACTGCACTTAAATCACACCCAATTGAAGCAAGCGGGGACCATTTGCGCATAAGCAGACCATTGTCAAGGAAATAGTAATGTTGTACATCGTCCTTGGGTTGTTCACTACTCACCACTCCGGAGAATAATACGCGTAAGGTTGGATCGGACTTTTGCTCCATAAGCAGTCGTTCGCGAGAACAAGGCAACCTCAGCCCAGCGAGTTTCTCCGACATGACAGGTTCCGCAGGCGTTTTTGAGACAGCCTGTAGGTTCTGTTTGGACCCACTCAAATCTGTAACATTACATAAAAAGGTATCAGACAAGTCAACGTCCGGTGAACAGGCCCTGGCGCGCGTCATGACGCACACGGGCAGCTCAGGGGAACCCATCTCCGTGGAACTGCAACATGGGGAATCAACAATTTGCAGGGGAGGAAATACCGTTCCCCCTGCTAAATCATTTCCCATCAGCATATGCACACCTGGAATGGGCAACTCCTGGCACACCGCAATAGGGAAAACACCGGTAACAAGTTTGGATTTCACGTGCACATAATGTACGGGGTGCGGGCAGTAGCCCATCTCAATCCCTCTTAATACCGCATTATATCCACAGAAAGACTCTGATGAAAATGGAAGCGCACTGGCTAATATTACAGACTGAGCTCCCCCAGTGTCACGTAAAATGCGGATGGACTTCTGATCATGCAGGGCTCCCTTTACAGACACAAGGCCCTCAAGTATAAACGGCTTGAAACACGGATCTGCACTGTCGCTTACAACAGGTGTACTCTCCATGTTAATTACTCCGACACCATTAGCTTTAGTGGCAGAGTAATTGGATTTACGCTTAAGAGCCAAACAGTTAGAGATGACATGTCCAGGTTTGTGACAGTAAAAACACTCTCGTTGCTCTTTGTGAACGGGTGGCGTGTTGGCAGGCCTACGAATTGGCTCTGAGACAAAGGACCGGTTTTTCTCCGTACCAAATGTGGTCCTATGAGTCAGGGCGAATTCATCAGCCAACACCGCGGCCTCTTGTAACGTGGTAACTTTCTGTTCACTCAAATACATAACAACTCTCTCCGATAAATTATCTTTGAATTCCTCCAACAAAATTAATTCACGCAAATCACAAAATGAATTAATTTTTGATGAAGTGCACCATTTCTCAAATAAAGTGTGTTTCTCTCGGGCAAACTCTACATAGGTCTGGTTTGGGGCCTTCTTGAGGCCTCTGAAGCGCTGCCGGTAGGCCTCAGGGACCAGCTGATACGAACGTAAAATAGCAGCTTTAACAGACTCATATCTCATACTTTCCTCCAAAGACAGAGCAGCAGAAACTTCCTGTGCTTTCCCAGTTAACTTACACTGGAGCAATGTGGACCAAAGCTCAGGAGGACAATTTATAGCCTGGGCTATGCGTTCAAAAGCAGAAAAATAACTGTCAATTTCAGACTCACGAAAGTTTGGAAAAAGCGAAACATATTTACTCACATCAACAGGTTGGACCGGACTGTGGGCTGGCTCAACAGCAGCAACGACCCGGCTAGGGTTAAGAGGAAGACGGCCTTCTGCCTCCAGCTCGAGCCGCCGCATTTTCAGCGCAGTCTCGGCCTCGATCTCAAGTTTCTTGAGTCGGTATTGAAGTTCCATAGTCGCTTGCCGCTCCCTCTCCCTTTCCTCCGCTTCCTCGTCCAGGCGCTCCACAGGTACTCTGTGCCGCGTAGGAACCTGGGGGAAACGGGACGGGCTACCCAGCGAGTGGTCCCAAGAGAAGCGGGTCGGGTGATCAGGCCGGCCTCTACTCTCAGACACACCGGGTGGAGAAGATGACGTTGTCAGCCTCTCCTCTGCTTTGGGAGGGACGCGTGCTGTGGATGGACAAACTTCCGGGCCCAATACCAGAGAGGTTGCCTCGGGACGCTCCGAATGACCAGCAACGACCTCCACCTCAAGCCTAGGAACGTGCATGCCGCCATGCTCCACCAGCCAGGATGCAACAATATGTTTCAACTCTGCTTTCTTTAAGTTTTTGTCCACTTCAATTTGGCACAGGTCTGCAATATCAACTAACTCAGTTTTCTTAAATTTATTCAACTCCTCCTCTGTAGGATGTGATAAAAATCTGTCAAAGTCAGCCATATTAAAAGTTTGCACGGGAACACCTGAGAATATTGCGCACGACAATTCACTTATTAAATCTACCAAAATTTGGTACCTACTTCTTTTAAATGAACATGGGAAAAGGATTTTCCGATCCCGGACGAGCCCCCAATTTTGTTACGTCCAGCTCAGCTAGGGAGTAAGAACGTAGCAAAAAACCAGATGGAATTGGCATTTGTCCATTTTAAAGTAAGTTTTTAATGATGACAGAAAATAAAATGAATTGGGAAACAAAGGAGGAATACAGAAATAATAATAATATTGATAATACAAAACGAAAGTCACTATACAAAACTAGAGCTCAAAATTACAAAGTGACAACGTAAGGGAACAGAACAATACAGGAGGAGCAGTGACGGCAGACTGGCACGGACAAGTCCAGCTGCCCCGAGCTGACGGCAAGTGGGAGGTTTTATGGGGACGCCCTCAGTGATGGATCCCCGGGGTTGGAAGACGTCCACGCTCTTGTCCCACTACAGCCACTCAGGTGTCAGACCGGCCACGCCCACACTTCAAGTCCCTCCAATAGATCTCCCGCACAGACACCTGTACAGAACACGAAGGCGCACACACAAACACAAAGGGCAACGGGAGCGCCATCTAGTGCACAACTGGCACAATAGGTCGTTGCCCGTAACAATATGACTCTGAGCAGCTAAATAATCGGAATATATAGTTGCCACCACAATCAATAAACGCATTTTTATTCATAGAATCCATAAGTGTGTGTATTGTTCTGATATTCCGTTTATTTCCTGAGATATGAATTAATAAAGTTGACGAACATGAGGCCGAGTGGGCAACAGATAGTCTGGCCTTGGAAAAAAAATCAGTCGGGATATCCTCGGCATTCCGCGGGGGTTAATTACGTCGCCGCGACGTGATATTTCCCGGGTAAACAGATTTCTTATTACAACGCATTACGGTGAAAGCGGCATCTCTCCAGCTGTTGTGGTTACGGAGATATGATCTGACGAACTTAAGAGCAAAATACATGGTAAGTAACCGGAATTTTGGGAAACCAACACCACACACATACATCTGATATTATAAGCTTTATAATTATGGTTTATTTGAATCATGTCACGGTTTGTCTGAGCCTGATGGCCATTTAAACACACAGGGATTTCCTTTTGATGGATGGAGAAATCGAACATCAGATGTGCCATCAGTATTGACACCAAGAACAGTTCCTATGTACCACACATCTGGATCACTATAAGCTACTGCTATGAAATTGCCAACTTGAACAACAGCAGTTTTTAATCTTTTAGCTGCTTCCTCATATTCTTCTCTGAAAAAAGAATAAAACATCTTAAAACATGTGTTATTGATTAGACTAAAGTTACAGACCCCAGCTTAAAACATGTAATTGATGAGACTAAAGTGACAGACCCCAGCTTTAACATGTTATTTATGAGACTAAAGTTACAGACCTGAGCTTTAAAGATGTGTTATTTATGAGACTAAAGTTACAGACCTGAGCTTTAAAGATGTGTTATTTATGAGACTAAAGTTACAGACCCCAGCTTTAAACATGTGTTATTTATGAGACTAAAAACCCCAAAATTCACACCCTACACACACACACACACACACACACACACATACATACATCTACACGCTCACACATTCACATTTACATATAGATACATGAAAAAGCAGAACCTGAGAAAAAAGCATTTTAAAAGTTTACTCCAATGTAAACAAATATTTTTAATTGTCTATCACTTGAATTATTGAGACCAGAAATGTTCATTTGAATTCTATATTGTCATGGACTTAAAGAAGCTATACCCGATTTTTTTTCTAAGTAGTTCATAAAAATGCTTTTTACTACATACAAGTTGTATCATAATACATAATTTAATTGAAAACTTGAGGTCATTGATTCCACTGTGTATGAAATTCAGGCAGTGAAAAGTGCTGAGTAGAGTCTTAGCGGGACGCTCGTTCTCCTCCACTCACAGAACAAGGAGCGAACAGTCTGCGTCCTCTAGTCTCTACAGCGCTGCTAAACACCAGGGCTTCGACTTCAAAATTCGAATAAAATTCTAAAATAAAAATATATATACATATTTAAACAAATATTAGACAGCCCTTATAATTAGAAATGTATTTAATGACTGCACATAAAATAGTTAGCTCCCAAAGGTTTCACCGGGACGTGCTAGGCAGGTAACAGCTAAGCTAGCTAGCTGTTTTATGGTAACTTCCGGGTTTTTCGCGATCGCTTTTTGTCACTTTAAAACAGTATTTTTGTCATGAAAACGTTAACAGCAAATTCTGAAATCGTCCGTGCATGTGTGTTAAGGATGTATATGTATACTGTATTGTCCGATTGACGTTTAATGGTGTTGATTGATTGATATGTATTTGTTTATTGAGATTCTCTACACCAGGGGTGCTCACACTTTTTCAGCATGCGAGCTACTTATAAAAGGATCAAGTCAAAATGATCTACCTACTACAAAAATGCAAATCATATATTTCAAAAAATATTCTTTATATCTACAATGTATGTTTATGTACATGCAAAACAGCATGAGCCAATATAGCACAACACAACACAATTACCTATGTACATTTTTTGTCATTACCCGAGTTTACTCTTATGACTTGCACTGAATTAAATCGGCCAGGGATGCATAGTCCGGAAAATTGGTGGCAACTCGCTGACAAGTTTGTCGTGGTTTTGCTTTCCTGCACTGAGCGCGGTTGTTTGCGCATGTGCAGTCACCTAAGTGTCAGTAAAACATTACTGAGTAAAACACAGATGTCATTTGACTGTGGTGCCATGTCCATGTGCCATGCCTGTTTTTTTTAAATCCAAATATTTCCCCTCCTCCGTTTATAAAATAATTTGCATCCACACATCTGCGTTATCAGTCACGTTCGTAACATTCCAAACATGTGCGTCTCTTACGTCCTGTCCTGCGTTGGGGAAAAACACAGAAGTGGGCGGAGTTCTGATGCAGACGCCGGTAACGGCACTTTTACAGTCATAGAAGACACTCAGAGTAAAGACGTATGTTTACAAGCACTGACCCCGTCCTCAGCCCTGGGTTAGTCCTGGTTTAGTCCTGGTTTAGTCCTGGTTTAGTCCTGGTTTGGTTGTTTTCGAGCGTGAGTCCGATCACTTTGCTGCTCTCTGATGTGGAGGATGTTCGCTGCTGCGAGCATCTCACAGCGGACAATTTTTAAGGTAGTATGATCCATGCTTCAGTGATCAGAGGAATTTAGGGGGGTACTGTGGCGTGCGAGAACGCAAAACTCTGGTTATCTCTGACTACACACAAATGCATTAACGGAGTTTTCAAAAATCTCCACTTTGCCCGGAGTTTTTTGTATATATTCGTTTAGAGTAATTTTTTATTTATTTAATGCGATCTACCAATACTACCTTTGCGATCGACTGGTAGATCGCGATCGACGTATTGAGCACCCCTGCTCTACACAGACAAGTGTGCAGAGAAACTGCACAGTGTGACAGGCGCTGATAGCTTGTTGTACACTCAAAGAAATGATTCAGGTGGTTAGTATTTTGAACTCAAAATACATACTAAACTAAACTCAATAATTGATTTTTGCCAGTTTTACTTAAATTAGTGTGGTCGCAACTCATTTTAAACATGTCGGTCTCAATTAAAAGTTAATACAAGAATCCTAACTCATTTTTGTAACAAATTTGAACTTGATATTCTGGCATAACTGGACAACGGAGAAGTATTGAGTTTGCTCAACATGAAAATCCTCTTGTAAGCCTGGTGGCCCATTAATGAAAAAACAAATATATTGAGTTGATTCAAAATAAATATATTGAGTTGATTCAAAATAAATATATTGTGTTGATTGAAAACAAAATGTGGCGAAGCAGTGACGCTACCCAGAATGCATTGCAGCGAAAAATATAAACTTCTTAAAAATTCTACATTTGAGCATTAATTTTAAAACTGAATATGAAGCAAGTCCTAAAGCAAAATACTTGAGCAACATTCTGAATAAACTAATTTGACCAAATAAGTAATTGTATTTATTTTTATCAACCATGATCGAGAGGGCCATGCCAAAGCAGTCCTATACTCCCTGTGTCACCCTTCAATATTGAACAAATACTTTAAGGTGGACATGTTTACCGGTGACTGTGCTGGCCCACTCTCATATATATGTGGAGTGAGAGACTACTGCCTGAAATTAACAATTGTGAACCGTTTTGTGAATCTAATCTTTGAAAGATGGTATTTGAATAAAGATTACATATTCCTGACTGAAAATCACTTGTTGAATATACTCAAAAAGATTTATTTTCAATGTAATTATTTAAGTTGGTAGTATTGTTAAAATTAAGTTGAGCTGATGCTAAAACACTTGCTGAATATACTTAACAAAGTGTCTTTATAACTCAATTATCCAAGTTGGTGGTATTGAAAAAATTGTGCTGGACCAATGATAAAAGACTTACAAAGAATACTTAAAACACAGTCTTGTTCGCAAAACTTAAAAAGATGCATGCAAAATGCTGCCTCAATTTTATTAAGTTTTGCCAATGCATTTTTTTTTAGAGTGTACTTGCGGAGTAATGGCAGTATTTTACACAGCTGAATTACAAACAGAGATTGCATTGGGGCTGCGGTCATTATTGATTTGAGAGTTCTGTTATCAAGAAAAGATTTTCGGAAGAATTGCATTCAAGTCAATGGAGTGCTGCTGCTGTGAGGAGCTGTATAATAAATTATAATTAAATATTAGAATATATTCTAATGTTTTAAATTAATACATCCGGACGCGAAACTAATGGTATTCTTTTACTTATATATTGTGTTAGCAGTGCATTGCTTTAGTGCCATTTCATCAGTGATTGTTGCACAGCTTACAAGTTGCGCTAATGCTAATGTTAGCATACGTATCAGATCGCAAATAAAACTAGGTGGCTCCGTGTTATGAGAGCGTAGGGGAAATGAGAAGCCTGTGAGCGAATTGGGGGGGCGGTGCTAAACATTCAAACATTGCAGAAACGGGTATAGCGCCTTTAATTGACGTCTGTCCTGACACTTTTTATGTTTCGATTTTGTACTGTTATGACTATGATTGCATTCTCTCTGTGTGACACGTATGTCTTTCGATGTGTGACGTGACAATGACTATATAAACTGTGTACTGCCTTTATTCTGTCTGAGAGAAAGAAACAATTGAAACCACTGGAACTTGAGGAGAAACTTAAATAAACTTCCAGAGTTTGGCGCACCACGATCCGTCTCTGTCTGCTTCATCCCTGACATAGGTAATGGATATGTATGTGATTGGCTGAAAAATCACACGTGCACCCCCTCAACCCTGATTAGCATTTGTATAGCTCACAGCATTGTCATTTACATGTTAAAGCCTCCTGTGGAGGAGGGAGGAGGGGACAACAAACTGATGATGTCCAAAATAGGAGTGGGAAGAATGGATGTTGGAACGTATTTCTTCAGCGTATCAACATCAGGGTTTGCTCAAGAGGATATCACCTTTCAATGTTATTTATTCCCTATTTTTTAGACAAACATGTAAAAGTTCCACATCAAAAAGAGACTAACATTATTTTAATTGGGGTACATGTGGTCTTAAATGATTATTTTTACAATTAAGCTATAATCTGCAAAAAAACGTCTTGACCTTCATCTTTTACCGTTTTTAGAGCAATCTGCCATAGAATGTGATAACATGCAATAAATACAAAAATACATAGCCCGGGATCGAACCCAGGTTCCTGCGTCGTAAGCGCACAGTTTAGACCACTAGACCAGGGGTTCACACGAACCAAGTACTTCTGTCCAAGTATGATCCGCGTGTCTCGCGTGTCTCCGCCTGTCTGGGTTCTGTCTGCGTATATGTAAATGTCTGTCTGTGGTTCTGTTCGGGTGTCTATGGTCCTGTCTGTGGTTCTGTTCGCGTGTCTATGGTCCGCGCTCGGAGCCCAGACTGCAGTGCGTTCACTGAGCTGTGAGAGCGGGGGTCACAGCAGCTGCTGCCGGGGCCAGAGATAAAAATCTCCAGGTCTGCTTTAGACACTATGTCTCGCCAATGTAACCCTGCTCACAAGTGCCACCTGGTGGTTGTTTTGGTCATTGCAACGTCACTGGGAGGGGGGAAAGACGCGTGAATCACACAAGACTCACGTGTGATTCACGCGTGAAAGGCGACAAAACACTGTAAGTCCAGGCCTTGACATTAAGCTTTATTTAATATTTCTCGATACAATTAACAAGAGTTTGGGAATAAAGTGGCACTGTGTGGAAAAAAACTAAGAAAATCCACTCTCTGCCCAAATAGTCAAATAATAACTCACACAAAGAACATGCATTGTTAGTGCATGGGAAAAATTTTGGTATCCGAGCTTTAAATTCAGGAGTTTTGGATGAGGGACACGGGAGGTCCTGAACGCAAGTCCATGGTTCTGTCCGGTCCGCATGTCTGTGGTTCTGTCCACTCGACTATGGTCTGCGCTCGGCACCCAGTTTAGAAGTGCGTTTGCGAGAGCTGTTGTACAAAAATTGTACATTTCATAGTTAAACCACTACAACGCGGCCACAGCTGCCCCGGGGCAGAGCGGAGGATGTTAATCCTGTTCAGAAACGGCATAATTCATTTTCAAAAACGTCTCTATCACTTTCACTTCTCACTCGCCACAAAGCTCTTGTCTCGCTCCCTCACACATTTGTTGGTCGCATCCAATTTTACCTTTCTCGCCACAATGCTGACCTGTTACAGCCAGTGGTCGCATCCAATTTTTCAGTTTCAAAGTACTTAGCTATCTGCTGCCATCTACTGATTTGAAAAAGTACTACATGGTTACTCACAGTTCAAAACAAGTCACCGCTCGTCAACAGCGAATGCAGCTATTTTTAGACAAAGTAGACGAATTTCTCACGGCACACCAGACAATATCATACGGCACAGTGGTTGAAAAACACTGGTCTAACCTACTGGAGACAAATGCATGGATAAGAATCTCCAAGTCTGCTTTAGACACTATGATTTTGATCCTGGCAATGTTTTTTAGATGGTAAAAAGCTGCTGATGTTACTGATTTGATGTGGCTATTAAAGTCCAGTATTACCCCTAGATATCTGACCTTGTTTGAAGGTTTTAGGGAGAGAGACTGGAGGTGACAGATGACGCTCTCTCTTTGTTTCTGAGGACCAAAGACAATCATTTTGGTTTTTTGTCAGCGTTTAGCTGAAGGAAGTTGTTTTGCATCCACTCACTGATCTGTTGGATACAGTGAAGGAGTGAGTCCACTGGTCCATGTTCTCCTGCAGTCAGTGAGACATAGATTTTCGACTTTTGGTCGAAACGCGTAGGCAGTCCATTTTAATAAAGGACTTTTGTTTTTTCTGCCTCAGACTTCTTTTTCTTTTTTTGACTCCTAAATCTGCTTAGATTGCCTTGTCTTTGAAGTGTTAATCCCTCTACCACTCACCTTCCTTGCTTTAAACTAAGGAATAAAACACTTTATATCGTGGCCTTTGTGAAAAAGGTGTTAATTATAGATTTATTGTTGAAAAACTCTTGTTTATTCAGAGTTTATGGTCCAGCTGAATTTGTCTGCATATCTGACAACCTGAGCCAGGGAGAATGGGAGAGGGTGCAGTATAACTTTCGGCCAGACTTTTACATACTGCTCCTTTAATACTTTTATATCGAAGTATATATTTGGGAAATCCTGCCTCACTTTTGTCATTGTACCACTATGACATCACACTCAGTTTAAAACAGAAGTACTGTATACATTAGTTTTAGTAATTTCTCAAGTGATAGAATGTTTTTGCAATCACATACACAATCACGAATTATCAAATATGAAAAAAAAAACACTAAAATTTAAAGCTTCATCTTGTGGCAGCATAGGGTATTAAAAGCAGATCACAGTTTTTATCCACTTTCGCTTTACTTTTATGGATATTTCTAAAATTACACTTCTATATGTGTAAACCAGAAAAACCTACAGGACCTTTTTTGAACAAAATTGTGGATTTATTCTTCTTCCCCCCAATAATATCTCATGGTGAAAATATCTGCCTCCTTACACGACATGCCTAGTTGCTGTGGCGTTTGACATTTCTCTTTGTAGTATGTCACCTTTAATCACTCCGTTAGCAACGGTCAAAGCCAATTATGGGTCAGTTCTGCCCTTGTAGCTCACGTCGCACCAAAAAGGTCAAGTCATTTTTAGAATAAAGCAGAATTATTTTCTTACAGTGGAGAATTTGCCCGAGCGGATGATTGGAGTTGGCTTTTATAGAGTTGGCCTTTTTAAACACGCTGGCTGCAGGTGTATGGATGGCAGAATGATTTCATGCTACTTCAAATGACATTCAGCCATATTGATGTTTGCCACATGTTTAACCATAGTATGTCAATGTTGCAGCTATGAAACATGTGAGGTTGCTTGATTGAGATTGATGAATTACAACAGGGTTTCACCCGGCCCTTTCCTGCTAAGGCTGCATTAATTAGCTTATAGGGCAGTGTTTTTCAACCACTGTGCTGTGGCACACTAATGTGCCGTATGACATTGTCTGGTGTGCCGTGAGAAATTCGTCAACTTTGTATAAAAATAACTGCATCGTTGCGTTGGTGAGTGCTGACTTGTTTTGAACTGTGGAGTAACCACTTAAAACTTTTTCATATCAGTAGATGGCTGCAGATAGCTATTCCACGCAACCAGAGGATGTCAGAGCGAGAGATGTGGCTCGCGAGAAAGTGATCAAGATGTTTTTGAACATTGCCATTTCTGAACAGGATTCACACATCCTCTGCTCTGACCCCAGGGCAGCTGTGGCTGCGTTGTACTGACAGCTGCTTTGACAACAGCTCAGCAAATAAACTTCCGTAGTACCGAGCGCAGACTTTAGACGCGTGGACAGACGCGTGGAAATGAACCATGAACTTGTGGACAGAACCATGGAATCGTTTTTTAGTTAGTGCCACTTTATTCCCAAACTCTTGTTACCTCATTGTATTGATAAATATTAAAAAGCTTAATGTCAAGGCCTGGATGTCTATTTAAGCACTTTGAAGAGAACTTAATTTTGGGACTATAGGCTAGAGTATATATTTTTGCATTTTCTCCTGGTGGTGTGCCACAAAGTTTTTTTGAATGAATAAAGTGTGCCTTGGCCCAAAAAGGTCAAAAACACTGTTTTAGAGTACATAAATGCAGCTCTAAAGCAGTAAAAGTCATACTGCACCCCGCTTTACACTGCTCATCCGTGGGTGAACTACCTGTATAAAAAAGCCATCTTTCAGAAACTGAAAGTGGCCCTTCAGACGTTGCTAAAAAGGCCCAGATGTGCTCCATCTGCCCCTCCACGCTGCAGGCCAACTTGAGGAACGTAATGCACAAGTTTATGTGTCGCCTGAACACTAGTGCGTATATGACGATTTTATTGTTGACGAGCAGAGCGTACAGTGAGGTTCGTTTTACCTCAGCACTGTGGAAACACTGGTATAGTTGGGGACTTTTATTGTTTCATGTTTTTGTGTCATGTGTCTTGTCTATTTTTTGTTCTGGACCACGAGACTGTAATAAAGCTATCCATCTATGTCTCCTTCCCTTCAAGGCACCCTCTCTCTCTGATCCTAGACAAGGAGAAAATAAATAATTTAGAAACCCCCCACACAATTAAATGGTCAATAGATGATCAGTTATGAACTTGGAGCCGCTTTCCACCTGAAATACAGTGAATACTAACACATCGTTCTTTTATGCTGAATGGGGAATACACCTATCTTTGCACCAGTACATGTGGTACTGTACTAGTTCTACTGTGCACATTAGGTCTGTCGGGTTTGATCTGCTCCACTGGGCAGTCCGAGAAGTGACCAAAAATTCGCCACTTGCTCTACTATTTCAGCCTCAATAGTGCGAGCAAACATCAATGAGCACAAGACATAAATCTGAATGGGCAGACATCTTAGGTCCCCTGGACTTGGACGAGACCTGTAGTTGTGCACATACAGTGGGGCAAAAATGTGTTTAGTCAGCCACCAATTGTGCAAGCCCACTAAACATCCGACATCCACTCAACCTCCAGATCACGTAAATATTGCGTTGGTCGGTCGTGACCTTTTATTCACGTCCAAACAACGTTTGTGTAAGGTGCGCATCTGGACGTAAAACAATGACCTCCCAAAGACGTGGATATGACGTCCAATCCCGACCTCCCTTAGACGTAGAAAACAGGTCATCGGCCGACCGACGCATTACGTCTTGATCTAGCAATAGAAGCTAGAATAGAATATCAACTATGAGGCAATTCATAAGTGCCTGATGGTAGTGTAGTGGTTAAACAAATGAGTGTGGCCGTGATAACGTGAGTTCGAGTCCATGTGTGCACTTCATATTTTTGTTTCGACAGTTTTTCTGATAGACACTCAATAAACTAATAAACACTCAACATAGGATTATGTAGTGGCTAATAAACTTGTGAACTGATGCATTTGTTGTGCTAACAATCTCAAGTTTGCACATAAGGGGTGAGCACTTGAGATTGTATGCAAATGCATAAGTTGACAAGTTTTATTATTAGCCACTACATAATCCTATGTTGAGTGTTTATTAGTTTTTAACCAAACAAAAAAAATTGTTTGCTAAAAATTGAAACAAACATATAATGTTGGTGAAGCGTGGTAACGTGGGCTCGAACCCACGTTCCCACAGCACCACACGTTTATTTAACCATTACACTATTGTCAGACACTAACACTTCAACTTTATAGTAAACTTAGACCCAACCCGCCAAAGAGCCGATGCTCACTATTGCTAGATCACGTCCTAACGAGTGGGTCGGCCGATGACCTGTTTTCCACGTCTAAACGACGTCTTTGAAAGGTGCGCATTTGGACGAAAAACAATGCCCTCCCAGACGTTGATATTACGTTAAATTTGTACCTCCCTATCCGCCCTGCTCCCCCTCTTGTTAGAAACTTGAGATTGTTAGCACAACAAATGCATAAGTTCACAAGTTTTATTCTTACCCACTACATAATGTTAATTGTCGATAATTTTTTAACAAAACAGAAACAAATTGTTAGCTAAAAAGCGAAAAGGCTTGAACCCGCGTCACTACAACCGCAGTCTCCTTACATAACCGCTACACCACCATCAGACATCCATATTTGGCCATTGTAAAAAGATCATAGACAACCCCCTAAACAACCGACGCACACTTATGCGAGATTACAGCCTGACACGTGAGTCGGTCGAGGACCTGTTTTCCACGTCTAAACAACGTCTGTGTGTGCATGTGGACGTAAAACAATGCCCTCCCAGACGTTGATATTACGTTTAATCTGTACCTCTGTTGCTGCCCTGCTTTATTTACTTTCTCAAATGGAGACTTAAAGTTAGCATCACTAACATACATAAATTCACACAGCTACAGAAGCTACATGATCCTATGTTGATTGTTGATTTATTTTTAACCAAATAGAGAAAAAAAAAATGTTTAAAAAGCAACTATCAACCTCCAGGGTTTTGAGCTCCCAATGCTACATCTACAGGTCCATTACTTATCCCCTACACCACTCTTGTTATTAATAACTGTGATATATTCTTAAAAGAACCAATGAACATCCGAAGCTCAGTTGTAGATTACATTTCAGACGCGTCGAGACGAGGACCCTTTTTTCACGTCTATACGACGTCAATGTAGGTTCCACTTCTGGACGTACAATAATGACCTCCCATAGACTCAATCTTTGAGTCAATTTCTGATCGCTCAGTCCATTCTTCCTCTGCACCTGCTTTATTTACTTCAAATCACCTTCTCTAGTAAGTACACAGTCTGCACAGTTTTTAGATATAGATGTATCATTTCCACATCAAAAGAGTTGGAGACAGAAAGTAAGTTGTTTTTTCACGTACATGTGGAATTTGTTAAGTATATTTTATATATTATCCGTATTTTGAATTGCCAGTGTTGTCATAATGCGTTGTGACATCATGGATCTATAATAACAGCTGGCACTGGTCAGCTGAAAGGGAGACACCTTTGCCAACTAGATAACGCTTTTTAGAGCTAGAACCCCATGTGCTCAATTGGGTTGTTGTGAGAGCCAAAAACAATTAAAAAAGCTTTTTTTTTTTTTTTTAAGTTAAAGTTTAAAATATGATATTGTTTTTCATAATTTTAACTATTTTTAACACGTTAGAATTGTTAGGTTAGAATGTCCAACAAACTGTGTTAAAAAAAGGTTAAGATTCTTGAGTTTAAAATAATAATTCAATTCTAAAATGTAAAGTTACTGTATATTTCACAATGGTTTATAAACTGCAAAAGACAACAGCACAAATCTAAGTTTAAAAACAGGGAGATCAACTTTAATATTTGGGGCATTCCCATTATTTAGACACCTGTGATGTCATCAGTTGGAGTTGAGTTCAGGTGTGGGACCAGAGACTGTGGGACCATGGGAGCACACAGATGTTACCTGCTGCAGAAAGAGATTGTAATGTTCATGGACTGAATGGCTCCCCAGGTCTTCAAAGTCAGAGACTTTCACTTCGCACTCTGGCTGTTTAAATGAGTCACTACAGTTATTTTTGTTATTGTTAGCTGGTAAATATTAAATATCCATTCATCTGCTGGTAGCAAGATAACTAGAGCTTCAACTCTATTCAATTTCTGACCTTTTATATACACTTTAAAACCAGCCATATGTTAAAATACATTTACCTTTGCTAATGCAGTCAACTATTGTGAAATCCATGAGTGTATTCCTAATGTGTCATGTGTGTTTGAGTCTTACAGGTGTCAGACTGTGTTGACGGTGTTCAAAGGTAAGAATCACACTCTCACACATTGATTGTTCTTCTGTATTATGTTGTTTTTAGAATAAACCATTATTTGGTGTATTCTCTTTGAAAACATCTATCTTTTTCTCAGATTGTTCAGCAACTCACTCAAGATGAGGGAAAAGAGCAACAAGGGGAAAATGCCCCCTCGGAAATGCTACGTGTGTAGAGTAATACAGGGTAAGTAGCTTTCAGGGCTCATTTGTGTCCATGTGCAAAACAAATGCACATTTGCAATTGTTTTTTACATGGAATTACTCCAATGACCAAAGCCTTATCCCAAGTTTCTCAGACGGAGTGTCTTTCAGTGTCTCGAGCTAGTGCAGTGCCAAGGTTTGTATCACATGGTGATGGATCGAGTGGTTTGAGGCATTAATAGAAAGTTATGTGTTGTTATATCACTTTGCCACATTATGTTGAAACTAAACATGTTCCACATTTTCAGGTGCTGTGCTTGGAACTTGTGATGAGACTGAAGACCAAGAGAGGACACATGTTGGAACACCTCAACATTCAATAAATGCATTCTTCTGCCTTTTCAGATTGTGTTTTTAAATCTGGGCAACCTAGAGTGTAGATTGTGCCTGTTTTAATACTGATCCAAACATAGGCGCTACAATCATGTTTTTTTACTCTTTGGCATGAACTGTTCAGTACAGTAGTGTTCACAACACTGTGCCTGGTTTAACACAGTCTAACTTGTACTTTGATGTAGGGAAACATGATTTTTAATGCAGCTCCATGAATTTGCAATAATGACTGATATCCTTCTACTATTGTTCTAATGCTTTTTGAATGCTGTGTTTATCGTTTATTGCCCAGAGTCAGAACTAAACATGATAAAGCTGCATTTCAGATTCACAAGGCTAAAATGTGGAACGGTCTTCCTGGAAATATGAGAAAGGCTTCTTCTTTGACAATGTTAAAATCCAAGTTTAAACAGATTTTATTTGTATCTTTTAAATTTACAGTGATTATTTATAATTGTAATGCCATGTTTGATTGTTTCTATATTTTTTTGTTCAGTGCTTTGATTTTCCTTTTGTTTGAACTGCGCTATACAAATAAACTTGCCTTGCCTATTGCAAGTATGTCTCGACTAGTAAGTGATTCTGCAGAAGTTAAGTGGGTCAATATTACTGTAAATGGACGTCATATAAACGTCAATATTTTGGTCATATAAGACGATGATAGGACATCAGACCCGACCGGTTCTGTACCACACTGTAACATTTAATGAACGTCCAGATAACATCCAGATGACGTTGAAATGACGTTGTTTTGACATCTGCTTGCTTAGTGGGAACGACTGAAAACGAACGTCATATAAACGTCAATATTTTGGTCATATGAGACGTTGATAGGATGTCAGACCCGACCGGTTCTGTACCACATTCAAACCTTGAATTGACGTGCCATCAACGTCACATTTGGAGGTCGAGGTGACGTCGGGAAAACACGTCCGGATGACGTCGGGAAACGACGTCGAGAAAACTTTCATTCTGCACCCACCAGTGACCTATATTCTACGTCGGGCAATGACGTTGAAATGACGTTGTTTCAACATCGGCTTGCTTAGTGGGAGTTCTCTAAGTTAACTTTTGTTTTGTTTTTTCTCAAATATGAGAGCAAAAATCCTAGAACCACACAGGGGGACCTAGTGAATGATCTGCAGCGAGCTGGGACCTTAAGCCTGGTTCACACGGCAGGATATTTAGGCCAATTTAGACCCGATTTACCCCTTACGACAATCTTAAGAAACGCTCCGATTTCCGTAACAAAATCTTACAGATTATCCTGCCGTGTGTGGTGTGTTAAGACTGCACTCGTCGCTCGGAAGGACATCGGGACTGCTCCCGATCTCAAATCGGGGATATCCAACATGTTGGATTGTTTTGGCCCGATTTCTTGTCGTGTGTGGTGTCCTCCGAGGACAAGCGAGCGCGTTGCCATGACTACGGCGTGTAGCCAATAAGAAGACGAGGTGACAAGCCGGTGAGGAAACACCGGATAAAAACCAAAACACAGCAGCATGGCTTTGACCATTGCCTTTTCTTTGGATTACGTCTCTTCTCTGTTAACAACAAACTGCACACTATCGCCACTGCATCCTCTTCGTCCGCCATGACTGTTTACTCTGAAGTCACGCTTGATCTCGAGAGATTTTGTGAGATTTCCGTCTGACCTGGGAATGCTCGGGGGGGGGGGGTGTCGGTTCGTGTGTGATGTTTGTGGCTTGCGTGATCTTGCCGTGTGGCTACGCACCACACACTGCACGACCAAAGTGGTTAGACGCAGGATTTTTAATCTCCCCGTGTGGGGTCTAACACGGAGAAAAATCGGCCGACAATTTTAAAATCGTCTCGTGTGAACCAGGCTTAAGTAGCAAAGGCTACCATCGGTAACACACTACGCTGCCAGAAGAAAAGACATGTGTGGCCAAGCAGCGGTTCTGCTGGGGAACATATCTGTCATTGTTCTGTCTTTTGTTGTTGTCTTTTCATTGCTATTCAACCTTTGTCCAAAGGCACAATTTCATGTCCCCAGAATCCAGCCTCTTCCATCTGCACCTGTGGATTGTCTTCCTTCCTCTGCCCGGACTTGTGTTCTGCATCCCCTCTCTCCCTGGGAACTGCCTAAGTGCTGCATTGCATGGCCTCTGTATTTATTCTACAGCCCGTCCATGGGAGCGGATGACCCTCAATGTGGGCCGACTAGAAGGTTTTTCACACTTGAGGATATAGCAGGGTCTAATGACAATGGTGATGGTCCAGGGCATTATGGACATTGGTCATCTGCCCATTATGGACCAAAGGGTCTATGTGTTTTCTATCATTGCATTTCCTATTTGATTCTCTGATCTTGTTGGCAAATTGACAGCTGGATGGACAAATGTCACAACCAGCTGGTTGTGTTAGCGCTTCTGGAGAATGACTCACAATTTGAGCCAATAGTGACTAAACAGTTTAGATTCCATTTTGGAGTTTTCCAGATAAACGTTATTATCCCATTCCACCCCTTGTAGGCTATCCAATGAAGGTCACAGAATCACAAGAGTAAAAACAGAAAAAAGCAAGTAGCTAATTTTAGTATATTTTTACATAACTTTATGACCCTGATGTTTGTGACGTAGACAACGCCATTATTATTATTATTAACAAAGTCATGTGCCCTAGTCTATAAATGCCAGCAGTGCCCCTGGGAACTGGGATGAAGGGCCTTGAGCCGGAAACGTCAAATCTTTGTGGTCTGTGAATTAAAAAAAAACACTCGGGAGCCCATTAGCAGTACGGACTCTCTATTTTTGAGACAGATTACTTTACTCCACTATTTCACAAATTGATGTAGATGATTCCTGTTTTTAACAGGGACACTTCCAAACTGCGAGACAGCCAAGCCTGATATAACAAAAGCTCGGTAAAAGTGTCATTATGGTTTTGTGAAGGAATGAAAACAAATTATAAATCAAATTATAAATTGTCAATAATTGTTTTATGGTACTAGTATGAGTGTGTCCCATCTCATAAAACATTGTAACTGTTTTTTTATTATTGATGTCAATAGTTCATGAGAAGATATAAGTTTAAGTGGAAATATAGGGACAAAAATGTGTAATGGAAACAAACATTCTCTGAATTAGGAAACACTCCCATCTAGTGGGAAAAGTAAGAAATCTTGATTATCCGTCCCTAATACCAGCAAATGCCAAAGCACACCAGTCCATATCCGAGCTGTGGTTTCCTACGCGAAGAATACATGGCAAAGTGAGGGAAGAATAAACAAACGGCGCTCCCAGCTGTGGGGCCCCACTACACACAGTAGGTGAGACAAGGTGTCTCTGTTATTTCTGTTTCTCTCCTTACCAGTCCGATTGGGATGTGATAGACATAAGTTTCAAGTAAATTGTCCTCAACCATTTTGAAAAATGTTTCACACTCCTTGTGCCTGTGCTACTTTTACTATTTTAACGAATGTCTTTTTCACAACATACAGTGCCTTGCGAAAGTATTCAGCCCCCTTAAACCTTTCGTCACATTTCAGGCTTCAAACATAAAGATATAAAAATATTTTGTTTTGTCAAGAATCAACAAGTGGGACACAATCGTGAAGTGGAACAAAATTTATTGGATAATTTAAACTTTTTTAACAAATAAAAAACTGAAAAGTGGGGCGTGCAATATTGTTCGGCCCCCTTGCGCTAATACTTTGTAGCGCCACCTTTTGCTGCAATTACAGCTGCAAGTCACTTGGGGTATGTCTCTATCAGTTTTGCCCATCGAGAGACTGGAATTCTTGCCCATTCTTCCTTGCAAAACAGCTCGAGCTCAGTGAGGGTGGATGGAGAGCGTTTGTGAACAGCAGTCTTCAGCTCTTTCCACAGATTCTCGATTGGATTCAGGTCTGGACTTTGACTTGGCCATTCTAACACCTGGATACGTCTATTTGTGAACCATTCCATTGTAGATTTGGCTTTATGTTTTGGATCATTGTCCTGTTGGAAGATAAATCTCCATCCCAGTCTCAGGTCTTTTGCAGACTCCAACAGGTTTTCTTCCAGAATGGTACTGTATTTGGCTCCATCCATCTTCCCATCAATTTTAGCCATCTTCCCTGTCCCTGCTGAAGAAAAGCAGGCCCAAACCATGATGCTGCCACCACCATGTTTGACAGTGGGGATGGTGTGTTCAGGGTGATGAGCTGTGTTGCTTTTACGCCAAACATATCGTTTTGCATTGTGGCCAAAAAGTTCAATTTTGGTTTAATCTGACCAGAGCACCTTCTTCCACATGTTTGGTGTGTCTCCCAGGTGGCTTGTGGCAAACTTTAAACGAGACTTTTTATGGATATCTTTGAGAAATTGCTTTCTTCTTGCCACTCTTCAATAAAGGCCAGATTTGTGCAGTGCACGACTGATTGTTGTCCTATGGACAGACTCTCCCACCTCAGCTGTAGTTATCTGCAGTTCATCCAGAAGGATCATGGGCCTCTTGGCTGCATCTCTGATCAGTCTTCTCCATGTTTGAGATTAAAGTTTGGAGGGACGGCCGGGTCTTGGTAGATTTGCAGTGGTCTGATACTCCTTCCATTTCAATATAATTGCTTGCACAGTGCTCCTTTAGATGTTTAATGCTTGGGAAATCTTTTTGTATCCAAATCCGGCTTTAAACTTCTCCACAACAGTATCTCGGACCTGCTTGGTGTGTTCCTTTGTCTTCATGGTTCTCTCTGCGCTTTAAACAGAACCCTGAGACTATCAAAGAGCTGGTGCATTTATACGGAGACTTGATTACACACAGGTGCATTCTATTTATCATCATCAGTCATTTAGGACAACATTGGATCATTCAAAGATCCTCACTGAACTTCTGGAGTGAGTTTGCTGCACTGAAAGTAAAGGGGCCGAATAATATTGCACGCCCCACTTTTCAGTTTATTTGTTAAAAAAGTTTAAGTTATCCAATAAATTTCGTTTCACTTCACGATTGTGTCCCACCTGCTGTTGATTCATGACAAAAAATTTATATCGGAAATGTGGCAAAATGTTGAAAGGTTCAAGGGGGCCGAATACTTTCGCAAGGCACTGTAAGTCACTTTAAGTCACTAATGCACTAGGACTGAAAACATGCACTGCTATTGCCACTCTCTTAATTGCCGTACATATCCTGCGGACTATATTTTCTAAATGTTTTATTATATATTTTGTATTGTTTACCCTTAACATGTTTGCACACTTCTGTATTTTGCACAAACTGAGTGGTTCTATCTATGCCAAATGTGACATGTAAATTTCTCCAGTGTGAGATCAATAAAGTCTGTTTTATCTTATATTATCCCCACAGCTCTGAAAGTTACAACTAATAGAAATTATCTTTGCTTCTAAAACTGGCAATTTCTACAATTTCATTGTGACAGCAGAAAAGTTCACACACCATTTAAATACAATATATTCAAAAGGTAAGATCTAACAAATTGGACATCCAATATGGCACATGTTCCAAAGAGGGTGGGATGAGAAGTTCCATCAATATCAGGGTGGATGAAAATAAAACTACTTCAGGTCTGTTTTTGATGATGGGATCAACTTGTAAATATGCAACAACAACCAAAGTGAGAAAAGGCCAGTGTTGCTGAGTTTCCTATTGAACGATGAAAAACCCTCAACATGTTGCAGAAAACGTGAAGCTGAAACCTATGAATATAAATGCAGATAAATGTATGCTTAAATCCACTTGCGACTTGTCTTGGGAATAAATTATCCCACAAAGCCTCTATGATCCTTTGAATCTGCAGTATACACCAATACTATCATTACTTCTGTTGCTTGTAGTGAATATTGAATGCATGCATATTCAGTGTATAGATAGATACAAATGAAGAGTGAATGCATAAGGGCTTAGTATTTGTACTGCTGATGGAACAGAATTCATGAGATGTTTTTATTACAACCAAGCTCGTAAAAATTGCATGTCGGGGTTAGGGGCTGTTTATGTGGCTGTTTTCCTCCCAAGAAAGTGATCTGTTTGATTGTGGTTGTGCGTGTCAAGCCATTATTAGAGCCAGCATGCCTGAGGGGGGGGGGATAGGCTGTAGTCGGGGAGGCTGTGTCTGTCTTACACGGGAGCAGGGAGAATGGGAAAACCGGCCTAGTTTGGTTTAAGACATAACCTGCCTTTGCAACAGAAGGTTGTTTATGACTCCTCAAAGTAAAAAACGACCGCCTCCTCTCCCTCAGGATCTAGATCCCTCTCTACCATACTAGTCCGTGACCTCTCTATCTTGTTGACCTGCCAAAACCAAGCTAAGAACCTTGGGGGACTGAGCATTAGTCATCTCTGCTCCCACCCTCTGGAACCACACCATAGAAACTCGTGACACACTCAACGCGTTCAATAAATAGCTAAAAACTCACCACTTCTTCCAAGCCTGCAACTCCTAGCCAGTTCACTCTTTTAATATTATTTATTCCTTTTTTTAATCTGCTTTTATTTTATAAATGAATGCCCTCCATCTTAGAATTTAAAGTGTCTTTGAGTTCCTTTGGATGCCGCTGTAGGAGACCAATTTTGTATTCTTATCATCATTTTTCTTAGAACATTTGTAATCTCAATAATGATCTAAAATGGTTAGAAAAGAATTAAGTCTGTGCAATTCTGTATCCAGTCCCATCCTGTTATTTTGCAATCTGCCCTTTTATGGTAGTGGGAAAGTGGGGAGTCACAACAGAGGAACCGGGGTCTCAACAATTCCTCTGTTGTCTTCCCACAACATGCAGAGGAATTGTTAGTTATGGAAAGTCACTGATCAGAAAACACTGATCAAGTTAGTGATAAGCTTGTTAGTGATACGATTTTTTATTTGCCCACAGAAAACCAGCAGGAAAGGCACCAGTTACCTATCAATACACAGCCTTTCTTGATATCTGTCGGAACTTGGAAAATCTGCTGGCCACAATTATGCTATCAAGAAAGGGGGTGTTGTTAAATTAAACATTGTTGAAAATTGTTGCAGCAACTACAATTTTGATGAGTGATGAAGTGTTTCAAATGATTCATTTTTTCAAAGTTATGCAGAGGTTGTCACTGAACAAAATATGCTCTGGTCTTTCACAACAAGATCAGGATCACATCCCCCCTGCTGCTCAGCAGGAGCTCCTCCTCAGAGCCTTGAGTGTTACAATGTTAGGGAAGTGTTAAATAAAGAGTGTTGGTGTTATTTTAACACCACACAGTTATAAAATAGCTCTGTTGGTGTTGCTCAGCAGAAAACAGCAAGGTGCATTTCACCATCTAGTCCAAGAGCTCCAACTAGAGGAAATTAGATTTCATAACTACTTTACGGTGAGTGCCACCCAGATGGACACCATCTTGTCCTTTATTGATGAGGACCTAAGGAAGCAGAGGACAACCTGTGGGGACTTAGTAACACACATACTCATGTGAAATGTTTATTATTCACATTCAAATGTGAATCGTTTTTTTTTCAAGCTTATTGGAGTGTAGTGCTTTGGAACCAGAACAACATTGCACGGGCAAAAAAAAACTCGAAAATCCCAACTTTTTTACTCAGGGGATCTAGAAGAAGATAGAGAGAAAGGGGGAAACCATGAGTCCTCACTCTGTGCTGCTCAGGTAGCTGTGGCTGATGCCCCATGAGGGAGGGCATATGGTATAGAATAGAGAGAGGGTGGAAGGAAGCAGGTGTAGGGTGGAAATCTGGATGTGGCGAGGACAAGGGTCATGGAGTGGAGGGAGCCCCTTGCTGTTGCTGCTCCCAGTTGACAATAATCGACAACAGCTGGAGTTTAAGTTGTCCCTTATTGGTGACTATCTTCTGCGAGCAGACCTGAGCTAGACTCTTGTCTTTAGGCCGGAGGTGGCCTTGTTGGTTTGTTCTTCCAATTGTTCTGTGAATGTAGTGCCACATGGATGCTGGATCCATGGATGTGTGTCTTTTATGTATTTTAAGGTGACAACCAAAGGCAATTTTCCACCTTGGTGGACAATAAAGTTTTCTTATTCTTATTCTTATTCTTAAGCTTTGCGACCAAATTGAGAGCGAAGCTCTCATCTTTGTCATCCTTTGGCATGGCACTGAAACGGCACGAGTCAAAGTCACAAATAACTTACTACTAGCTGCTGATAATGGACAAGTGTCAGTGTTGATCCTACTGGACCTCAGCGCTGCATTTGACACAATAGACCACAGCATTCTACTGCGGAGGCTAGAATGTGATAGGTCTCAGAGGAACAGCCCTTGGCTGGTTTAAATCCAATCTGTCGGTATCACTTTGTCAATGTGAATCAAAACTCGTTGCTCTATTCTAGAGTGGAATTTGGTGTGGATCGACTGAATATTTTCATACTCTATATGCTGCCGTTAGGTAACATAATTAAAAAGCATGGAGTTAACTTCCACTGCTTTGCAGATGACACACAGCTTTATCTATCGATGAAACCAAATCAGACGGATCAGTTGAAAAGGCTCAGTGCATACATAAAGGACCTTGAAAGGTGGATGACTCTTAACTTTCTACTGCTTAATCCGGAGAAGACAGATGCGATCCTACTCGGTCCAAAGTGTCTGCGCAACCCCCTTGCCGACTAGATAATCACTCTCAACAACATCAGCATAGTGCCCTGCAACACTGTGAGGAATCTTGGAGTCGTTTTTGTCAAAGAACTCTCCGTCAAGGCATATAGTATAAACCAAGCAACTAAAACGGTGTATTTCCACAAGCGGAACATCGCTAAAATGAGGAATATCCTTCCTAAAAATGACGCATAAAAACTGATCCCCGCTTTTTTTCACCTCAAGGCTTGAGTACTGTAACGTTTTGCTGGCAGCATGCCCTAAAACCTCTTTAAAGAGCTTCCAGCCCGTTCAGACTACAGCAGCAAGGATCTTAACAGGTACCAAAAGGAGGGAGTGAAAACAGTGAAAACTGGGTTGGTGTCGCTGTCGCTGGCACCGCCCTAAGTTGGTTTAGGTCTTACCTTGAAGACAGGAAGTACTTTGTGGAGATTCAAAACTGTGTCTCAGATCACATGGCCCTGACCTGTGGAGTACCACAGGGGTCGATCCTGGGACCTCTTCTGTTCAATCTCTACATGCTGCCGTTAGGTCAGTTAATACGCAGAAACGAAGTGTCCTATCACAACTATGCAGACGACACTCAGATCTATGTCTCACTCACTGCAGGAGAACATGGCCCAGTGGACTCATTCCTTCACTGTATCCAACAGATCAGTGAGTGGATGCAAAAGAACTTTCTTCAGCTAAATACAGACAAAACATCAATGATTGTCCCCAGAAACAAAGAGAGAGCTTCATCTGTCACCTGCAGTCCCTTTCCCTAAAGCCTTCAAACAAGGTCAGAAATATAGCGGTAATTTTGGATTCAGACTAACCACATCCAATCAGTAACATCAGCAGCTTTTCACCATCTAAAAAACATTGCAAGGAATCAAAAACATAGTGGCCTGCTCACGGGTCTCTCAAAACAGGCTGTAAAACAGCTGCAGTGCATTCAAAATGCAGCAGCTCGAGTCCTGACTAGAACCAGGACTCGAGCTGACCTCCTCTCTGACAATGTTTAAAACCAGGTTAAAGACAGTTCTGTTCAGCTGTGCGTACAACTGAGGGATTATTTTTTTTATCTGTCTTTTTAATGTACTGTGATTATTTGTTTTTAAGGCTTTCTTATTTTGTTCAGCACTTTGAGTTGCCTTGTGTATGAATTGTGCTATACAAATAAACTTGCCTTGCCTTGCCTAGGGAGAAGTATGGTAACATGAGCACCATCCTCCTTCTTACTTTATCTGTCTGCATTATTAGGATTTTGACTGTATTCTGTTCATTGCTATTCACCTGTCTGTTTCATGGTGCGACAACGGGACCTCTGAACCTGGCCTCCTCCATCTACACCTGCAGACTGCCCCTCCCTACCCGCCTGGGAGCTGCTTCAGTCCTGCACCAGGGGCCGTGTTCCTAAAGATTCTTAGTGCTAAAAGTTGCTCCTAGTAGCCAAATTCTAAGAATGTTCTTAGAATCTTGACCAGATCTTAGAATTTCCCCTAAAAGTGAGGAGTAGCTCCTAGTTAAGATAAAGGCTATTCCTAAAGAATCCTAGCTCTTAAGAGTGCTCCTAAGGGGAGATCCCTTAAGAGTTGAGAGGTGGACTTTTAGCGACTTAAAAGTTCCTTAAGAGCTCAAAATGGTGGACGGTGGAGACAGGAGAAATATTCTATACACTGGATCACAGTGAATCAGTGAAACGCTACAGATTGAGTCGTGCAGGAATTATGCTTCTGTTATATTTAAAAGTCAATCATGTGACCAGCTTCTTATAGGCTGGTCAGCAATAACAACTCATCCATTTTATCCTTGTTACACAAAAGTAGGTAGAAATGGTAAAAGTTGAAAGAGAGAAAATAACCAGCATGGTAATAATAAAAGCAAGTAAATGTAACTATTATTGCGTTAAAACTGTGCAAGTGGGCCTACATTTTCACACATTCAGTACGAATGAATGAATACTTCATTTTGAGCCATGGCAAACAAGAAAAAAGGACAAAAACAAACAAAACAACAACAGAATAGAAGTACAAATATACAGTTTTGTTTTATTAACAACAATCCAGCTCAAAAAGGAGTGGGAGGAAGTTAAGACTTTTAAACTCCCTTGTACAGTGCCTTGCGAAAGTATTTGGCCCCCTTGAACCTTTCAACATTTTTCCACATTTCAGGCTTCAAACAAAAAGATATAAAATTTAAATTTTTTGTCCTGAATCAACAACAAGTGGGACACAATTGTGAAGTGGAACGAAATTTATTGGATAATTTAAAATTTTTAACAAATAAAAAACTGAAAAGTGGGGCGTGCAATATTATTCGGCCCCTTTACTTTCAGTGCAGCAAACTCACTCCAGAAGTTCAGTGAGGATCTTTGAATGATCCAATGTTGTCCTAAATGACTGATGATGATAAATAGAATGCACCTGTGTGTAATCAAGTCTCCGTATAAATGCACCTGCTCTTTGATAGCCTCAGGGTTCTGTTTAAAGCGCAGAGAGAACCATGAAGACAAAGGAACACACCAGGCAGGTCCGAGATACTGTTGTGGAGAAGTTTAAAGCCGGATTTGGATACAAAAAGATATCCATAAAAAGTCTCATTTAAAGTTTGCTACAAGCCACCTGGGAGACACACCAAACATGTGGAAGAAGGTGCTCTGCTCAGATGAAACCAAAATCGAACTTTTAGGCACAATGCAAAATGATATGTTTGGCGTAAAAGCAACACAGCTCATCACTCTGAACACACCATCCCCACTGTCAAACATGGTGGTGGCAGCATCATGCTTTGGGCCTGCTTTTCTTCAGCAGGGACAGGGAAGATGGCTAAAATTGATGGGAAGATGGATGGAGCCAAATACAGGACCATTCTGGAAGAAAACCTGTTGGAGTCTGCAAAAGACCTGAGACTGGGACGGAGATTTATCTTCCAACAGGACAATGATCCAAAACATAAAGCCAAACCTACAATGGAATGGTTCACAAATAGACGTATCCAGGTGTTAGAATGGCCAAGTCAAAGTCCAGACCTGAATCCAATCGAGAATCTGTGGAAAGAGCTGAAGACTGCTGTTCACAAACGCTCTCCATCCAACCTCACTGAGCTCGAGCTGTTTTGCAAGGAAGATTGGGCAAGAATTCCAGTCTCTCGATGTGCAAAACTGATAGAGACATACCCCAAGCGACTTGCAGCTGTAATTGCAGCAAAAGGTGGCGCTACAAAGTATTAGCGCAAGGGGGCCGAATAATATTGCACGCCTCATTTTTCAGTTTTTTATCTGTTAAAAAAGTTTAAATTATCCAATACATTTCGTTCCACTTCACGATTGTGTCCAACTTGTTTTTGATTCTTGACAAAAAATTAGATTTTTATATCTTTATGTTTGAAGCCTGAAATGTGGCGAAATGTTGACAGGTTCAAGGGGGCCGAATAGTTTCGCAAGGCACTGTCTGTATAACATGTTTGTATTGATATTGTTTCCTTAATGCCTTATACGTCTGTCATTATCACAGCCTTTACTAATCCTAACGTTATCATTATCATAATTTATTCATATAATATTTATAATAATTATTTTATTTTTCATGTATATTATATATAGAGTAATATTTAAATTGTATGTATATATACATAATATATATATATATATATATATATATATATATATATATATATATATATATATATATATATATATATATAATATAAAATTATAAGTGCTCATGATATATACGTACTATGTGTGATAAATTGGTGCTGAGCAAGCTCTGATGATGTGGTGTAAAAGTCTAACTTACTATTCACAGTATTTATGCACCATAGATATATCTGACTTTATAGCGTTTGGTTATTATTTACAATAACACAGTATTCCTAAGATTAGATTCCATGATTGAGTTTGTCCATTTTAGGGCCCTTATTTTGCCCATTATCATCAAAAATATGTTTTTTCTAACTTTTAAGATCAACCAATCACAGCGTCTGAAATGATGACTCATACCTAGCAACGGGATCGGCCACGCCTCCTCACTAAGGTAAAAGTTGTTGTCAATTCCTTGCTCAGAGTTCTCTAAGAGTGTTCTGGAATAACGTTTAAGCTAAGACTCCTAGCTAGGAGTTTTTAGGTTAAGATAAGAGCTCTCTGAGAGGACTCTTAGAATCTTTAGGAATACGGCCCCTGATCTGTCCACGTTCTGCGGCCGCTGCGTGGCCCTGGTCCTTGTTCTGTAGCTTAGGTCCTGGATCATTAGACCATTCGTCTGTGCGGAGCGGATCCCTCTCTCAATGTGGATCTCCCTGAGGTTTCTCACTTTTTCCCCACTGTTTTTTTGTGTGTGTGAGTTTTTCCTTGTCGATGCAGGAGGGTCTGTTGGACAGTTGATGTCTAACAAAAAGGACTGTGGAGATGATCCAGGACACTTTAACGTTTACAACATGTATGGGCATTTATCAACGTGTGTTCTATATTCTTTTATGTCTTAACTGTTCATTCTCTGATCCGTGTTGGTGATTTCAATGGTTTTGTTAAGTCCTCTGAGATGACTACTGTTGTAATTTAGGCTAATACAAGAATTGATTTTTTTATTGGCATGACGCTTCTCAGCTGAGCAAGCAGCTCTTCTTCGGAGGGGAGGGTGGTCTTCTTCCTCTTCCTGTTGAAAGCGGGTGTGCTAGAGCAAGGGCCTGTATGCTGCAACTGGCTCCTCCCTCCTTCCTGCTCTTCTGACCCTGAAGAAGGAGGTGGTGTGGTGGAAGACTCAGCAGGGGACAGAGGCTGTGGGATGGACTGGAGACTGAATTTTTGCTGGAAATTAATTGATTGCAATGGTGTTAATGGCAAACTCCTTTATAGTGACAAAAGATTTACAGAAAATATTGATGAAAACATTTAAGGAAACATGGAAAAGTAAACACTATTCTACACATGTAACTCTGTGTTGCTTGTGGAACAAATGTTACCTTCTTGACCACACCGAAGGCCGCAAGAAGCCCAGTATTTGGTGAAACTTGTACTCCTTGGGTGTGCTCCCACCTTCTGACCCACTCGAAGCACATGCCATGATGTGGAGTTTTTGGACATAGGTGTCCCTTATATTTTTCCATTTCCTCTGTTTTGCTTCCACGTCTGGGGGGAGGGAGGGAGTGTGTGTGTGTGAGAGAGAGACAGAGAAATTTGTCACTTAAAGTGAAATGAATTTGGCTAATAGCTTTATTGTGGCATTGACATTGTGTGGTTGTGTTTTGGTATTATTGACCATCCATCCATCCATTTCCTTCCCCTTAATCCATTTCTGGGTTGGTGGAGTGGGGGGGTGGCAGAGCTGCACCCAGTACACAGAGCACCAGCCCCTCACTGATCCTCCTGCAGGTGGTGAGTCCACAGGAGCCTTGATCTCTCAGCGGGGGCTTCAGGCAAAGTGGTCGTGCCCAAGGACATAACGACAGCAGTCATCAGTGGGTGTCGTGAAGCAGGTCTTGTGTTGGGCGCAAACCCACAACCTTCAGGCCTAAAGCCAATGCTCTACCAACTGGCACAATTTGCCCCTATTATTTTCATTGTATTAAAATCACTACATGACATACTCTTGCATTGTTTTCTTTTTCCATAAAAATGTAAAACAATTACAATAACTTTCAAATGAAGGCATAAAAGAGGTGGAAGTACTACCTACTTCAGTAAATGTAAGGTTTTTAGATGAATTGTACTTTTTGGAATGATTAATTAATAAATGTATCAGTTGTACATTTATTTAGGCCATTAAACGTATGTTAATTTGAATTTTACTTGAAGAATAGTGTTCTAACTGAAGTAAACAAAAATGTACTACCACCTGTGCACACATGCACATTCAATATAATTCTGCCAATGACATGAATAATCACAACAGAGGTCTGGTAAATATAACTGACAGTACTCAAGCAGCACAGACAAGGGAAAAATTATAGCTAGCCAAGAAAATTAGTTTTAGAAGTTTACAATACTTAGTTACTTGAAACACAGAGTTCTCCGGCAAAAACTTCAGCAAATCATTTCCATGTGCTAAGTTTGATGCAGCAAATACAATCTGGTCAATTGGAAATAAAGTCAAACTGGAAACTGGGCTGAATTCCCTGTACAGTCACAGAGTTGCATGCTGGCAACGCTCTGACACTGCTGCAGCTGATCTTTGACAACAACCTACAAGATGCATCATCAGAAACTGTGTCACTGATCAAAATTATTATCACCACACCGATGACCACAGCTGAGTCTGAGAGAAACTTTTCAACGCTAAAAAGGATAAAGGCATTTACTAGAAACACAATGGGACAGCATGGATTAAATGCATTGGCTTTGTTGTCCATTGAAAATGAATTGTCAAATGAAAATTCACAATACTGGTGTGTGCCGTTTTAAATTGAACCATTCAAAGGTTATTTTCACGGGGTTAATGTGTTAGGCTGCGCATAAAAATGGACTGTGGTCTTGAATTTGATTTATTGTGTATGTTTTGCTATTTGCGGATGTAAAGTGCACACTCTTGTGTCCCATTCAACTTTTCATGCCAGAGACGCCACTGCTGCTCACAGATTCTCGTGCTAGTTGCCAGCCTCCTCACCAGTGTTTCCTCTGCCATTTCACTCCAGCTCCTACGCCTGTTCCAGTTCCTGCCCACCCCTACCTGCTCAACTTTCATTAAGCTCCTGTCAATAAATCCTGTTAACCCGTCCTATGCATTTGGGTTGAATCCTTTTGACATAACATAGTTATTGTAGCAAGAGTTGAGGAATTGGCTGAAATATGCAAAATATCAATGGGAAAACTGAGTTACCACTGACCGCTCAATTGCATGTTTGCGCATTTTCACCAAATACTATCTTAAGTACAAAATGAAAATGCCCACTGACAGTCAGATATTTCTAATCAATACATGAATATCAATGTTAGCCTGTTGGTGCAGGTCCCGGCTCAAAAAGGTCCACGAGCATGTGGGCTGACAATACTTGCAATCTCAAGATAATTACTCAATGCTTTTATATGGTGTCTTCCTTCCTCTCAAAAACGTCTTTACAGGATGGGGGGAGTATATATTTTTGGACCACTCTAGTTTAGCTGCTGGGGACTTCAGAAGGCACTTGTTTAATGATTGGGGCTCATACCGGCTAACGCATGCGCAAATGCGTTTTTAAAACTTTTTCCTGGGGGAGGGGCTGCCCGCGGCCATTTTGAAAAAGCCCCATAGAAGGTAAAAGTGGTGGCATGTGGAGTTGCCTGAGTTTTAAGTGCATTTTTGCCGCCTTCTTGTGGTATTGCGTAATCTATTAACACCTAAGTTCTAGTTTCTCCCATTGTATTTAGGTCATTCATTTTTCACACTGACAGCCACACTGATTATATGGTGCATTGCCAAAAATCAGTTTATATTCCTAATTAACCTGTAATAGATTATAAGGCGTGGGGCGACAGTAGCTCAGTTGGTAGAGCATTGGCCTTAAGCCCAGAAGGTCGTGGGTTCAATTCCCACCTCTGCACCTTCTCCACCGACTCCCACTGATGACTGCTGTCGTTGTGTCCTTGGGCAAGACACTTAACCCCACTTTGCCCAAAGCCCCCACTGAAAGATCAAGGCTATGCTCACACTCAGAGCAGCCGTCCTCCTGTGGACTCACCACCTGCAGAGGGTCAGTGAGGGGCTGGTGCTATGAGACTTGGGTGGCATCTCTGACTGCCACCCCCCTGACCCAGAAATGGATTAAAGGGTAGAAAATGGATGGATGGATGGATGGATGGATGGATAGATTATAAGGCGCTTTATTAATGCTGTAAACTAGGGTTGCTCAATACGTTGATGGCCCTTGATTAAAGACTGTATTGGTAGATTGCGGCCAGTCAAGCCACAAAGGAATTTTTCTGACTTTTCTGACACCCCTCATGTGCAAATAGTGCCGTGGAGTCCAGTAAAACAAACAGTTGTAACCCCTTTTTTTCTTAAACTCTTAAACTAAAGAAAACAATGGATATGATAAGGACTAAAATCATATCACTGTCATAATAAATGGGAATTGGACTTTTGTTTCTAAGATGTCCTTTTCTAAGTGTGTTTGAATCATATGCAATTCAAAGGGAAACGTGGAGTGGCATTTTCGGACTGTTCATGGAAAATACAACTTCCAGCTGAAATGTATGCAAATTGATGTCTATCACCACAGACGGAGCATGGTTGGTCGCATGAATGGATTTATTGCAAAGTAAAGGGAGGAATTTTCAAATCACCATTGCAAAATCCGCCCACAGCCGTTATGTGCAAAATGGCTCAACATGAAAGAAATCATAGATGGAGCAACAAAGATTGTATGTTCTCGGGCCAGATCTCTTCAAAGACAGTTGTGACATGTGGAAAAGTTGGACTGCAACCATTCTGAGTTGTTGCTACATGCTGACGTGAGATGGTTTAGTCGAGGGAAAATCCTGCAAAGATTTTGAGAGCTCAGTCTGTAGATTAAAGAGTTAAACATGGCATCATGTTTAATGACCTTGATCTAGAGTTGCAAGGAAAAGACTAAACAGTGAACAATTTGATTAAATCAGTAAGGTCCGACATCTCTCATTAAATCTGCAGCCCCATGATTTGGCAAATTTAAAGAACCTGGTGTCAGAGCTGGAGACGCAAGGCCTGTATATTTGAAATGATATATACATTTTGCATTTTTGTAAAGTAGTTCTTGTCTGATAGGAACATAACTACGATCCTCACAGTTACCTTGGCCAACAGATTGAAAACAGTTCAGTGCAATACTGACTTCAATAGGAGGTCAAAGTGCAGGTCACCATGACCCTAAAACCCTGCGTGAGACGTCTACATCTGAGCAGCTTAGTTGATGACTGCAGAGATGTGATGTCCGTGATGAAGCATTCAGCAGACCAAACAGTTTGTAAGGGAAAATGAAGACTACCCCCAAGCACTGTCAGTATGCCACACAATCCAGACCAGTCGTACAGCTTGACAGACCAATTCCTAAATGTGTTGTGTATCAGACAAGATTAAATCGCAAATTATGTTCAATAAACGTACGATTATCACTGACTGCGAAGGTCTTTACAAGGTCTTTATGTAGACAACCTTCTGTCCGCTCAAAAGGAAGAAAATTAGTATGGCGAGTCTTCACGGATTGTGTTTGCCACTGTTCCCCATAGTTCCCCATGAGTATACTTATGGCATGTTGGTGTTGTCATAATAATCCACTTGGATGGAACTGTGGCTTGGCAGTTATCTCTCTGCTTGTTCATCTTCTGCCTTACGCAAAAGAAAAAAAACATGGGAAAATCAGTGCTTAAGCTACTGACCATGTGGTCAAGTTCATGAAGGTATGTTAGTGACATTAATAATGACTGAATGATTATTAATGTCACTGATTTCCATTTCAATGATGTCCACCTCAAAAGTAATTAAAGGGACACGACAATATTTAGGGAAATGATGTATCATTTGTGACATTTGCATGACAAAACTGCATTGTGTCGTGCACCGTGCTATTTTGAGAAGATCCACGGGTTAAAATTTTGACGGTATAGTCTTAATATTGTGAAGAGATTTCACAGAAAACCTAGGTTTTGACTGTTAAACCCTGACGTTATATTGGTGAAGATTCAACACATGAGCATTACAATTAACTTGAAGGTAATTTTCTCCTCTTCTGACGTATTGTGATGGAAGAACCAACTTTGGACGTGGTTGTAATATCAAACTGAGCACAAGCCATTCATTTGAATAGGGCGCCATCTTGGATCACCGGGGCTTGTCAGTAGCGCATGGGACTTCATGGAGACCGGGAGATTAGCTGAACTGGGCTATATTTGGGCATCGTCTGGTCCTCCCGGTTCTGCGCAGTGGATTATCTCCCATGATGCGTTGCGCTATCTCCCATGATGCGTCACGCCTGTTATGGCTTGGCTCTGAGCCACAACAAGAATAGGGGAGACGAGGCGGAATTAAAGTGCTCAAAAGTATATTTAATTGAGAGAACGGAATAACAAATATTAATATATACAAAAAGGTAAATATGGGGTGTGTTATGTAGAAGTCAGTGGTGTAGGTGCAGGTAATGCTTGTGTGCAGTGAGGGCGCCGTATGTGCGATATGAATGTAGGTGCATAAACCAAAAGACAAACTTAATAGTGCATGTTGAAGGAGAGCCAGGGAGGAGATGCAACAGGCACCAGGGCAGGAGTGGAATGGCCCTCAGGAGCGCGCAGAGAGAGCGCGTGCACCTATCCTCCAGGCTATATGCGCGTGCGCTGATTGCGTGCGCGAACACGCCCACTGCTTCAACGCCAACTGGTCCCCCTGTGCACACAGGAGACAGGAGCGGCAGGACGGAGACGCAGGAAAAGGCCCAGGCCCCCCATAAGGCCTAGCCCGTAACACCCCCCCCCTTCAGGAAAGGGCCCATAATGGGTCCTAGACAAGCCCACAGAAACAAAACTAACAGCGTTGCTTACACTTAGCAGATAGAAGAGTCCCAGGAGAAGGAACCAACCGGTCAGCATTACTTTTAACTTGATTTCGACCCCTCTCAAACTGAATTTGGCGTACCTCGCACCATTCGTTGGCCCCGGGACACGGGAATCCCACCGTGCCGTCCCGGCGTAGCATAGCACGGTGGGGACGAAGCTCCAGGCTTCCTCACGGCCTAATGCGCCCGGGAGAGCGCATCGGCCACAGCGTTGTCCCGGCCCCGGATATGCTGGATGTCCAGGCTGTAAGACTGCAGGTGGAGGGCCCAGCGCATGAGCCGCTGGTTTGGAGACTGCAGGCTACTGAGAAAGGTTAGCGGGTTATGGTCAGAAAAAACAGTCACTGTCCCTGAGCCCACATACACCCGAAAATGCTGTAAAGCCCACACAAGAGCTAACGTCTCCTTCTCGATAACCGAGTAGTTTAACTGATGTCTATTAAACTTTTTTGAGAAAAAGCAGACAGGCTTCCGAACACCCGCATCATCAGATTGAAGCAACACCGCCCCTGCCCCCACTAGGCTAGCGTCCACCTCAATTTGAAAAGGCCTATCCCATTTAGGAGCAGCCAACACTGGTGAGTTTGAAATGAGAGCTTTAACCCTCTCAAATGCCCTCTGACACAAATCAGACCAGACAAATGTAACCCTAGATTTTAACAGATTTGTCAATGGCGCCACCACAGTTGAAAAGTTGGAACAAAAGCACCTATAGTAGCCAACCATACCCAGGAACCTCATTAGCTCTTTTTTAGTAGCAGGCTGCGGAAAAATGTCAATAGCTTGAACTTTGGCTCGAACGGGTCGTACCGAGCCCTGACCAACCACTCGGCCCAAATAAATGACAGTCGCCTTGGCAAACTCACATTTAGCAAGGTTAACGGTCAAGTTAGCCCAAGACAAGCGCCCAAAAACTGCCTTTAGCCGACGTAGATGGTCATCCCAGCCATCTGAATAGACCACCACATCATCCAAATAGACAGCACACCCGTTCAGACCCCGCACCACAATATTCATCAAGCGCTGAAATGTTGCTGGCGCATTCCTCAACCCGAAAGGCATGACATTATAGGAATACAAACCAGTAGGAGTAATGAATGATGAGACCTGCTTTGCCCTGTCCGTCAATGGGACTTGCCAATACCCCTTAAGTAAGTCCAATTTGGTGACAAAGTTCGCCCCCCCCACCTGGTCCACGCAATCCTCCATACGAGGAAGGGGAAAGGAGTCAGGCTTCGTCACCGCGTTGACCTTACGAAAGTCAGTGCAAAAGCGAGGTGTATTATCTGACTTTGGGACAAGCAGACATGGCGAAGCCCAGCTGGAATCACAGGGCACTGCAATGTTATTATCAATCATATATGCCACTTCACTGTCAAGCAACTTTAGCTTATCCGGATGAACACGATAAAAGCGCTGTCTAATAGGGTTTGCATCACCCACATCAACGTCATGTTTCAGGACAGTAGTGCGCGATGGAGTATCCCCAAACAAACCAGGGAACTGACGAATCAACTGTACCAACTGTAACTGCTTAGCCGGTTCCAAATACAATAAAGAGCTTTCCAAGGTCTCCAGAAACTCCTTATTCTTAAGACGCCCAGTTACTAATGAGTCATCAGGGTCTGTCGGCTCCTCCACAACTTGCTCTGCCACAGCCACCAAAGAAACCGACAACCTCTGAGGGTGAGCCCCAGACTGAGTCACCTCACGAGCAAAATAAGGCTTAAGCAGATTTACATGACATAACTGAGTTTTAGCCCTGCGCTCAGGTGTCGAAATTAAATAGTTCAGATCTGACAATTTCTCCAACACCGTAAATGGACCAGAAAACCTAGCGTGAAAAGGAGAGGTAACTAACGGCAACAGGGCTAGGACCTGGTCACCAGGCAAGAACTCCCGCTGGACCGTGTGGCGGTCATATTGTTTCTTCATCTTAACCTGCACACCAGCTAACCGTTTTTTAGCCACCTCCTGCGCCCTGTACAACCGGTACCGGAACCCATTCACAAAATCCAGAAGGTTGCTAGGTGGATCAGACTCTATCCAGGCATCCCGCAAAAGCGCTAGAGGACCACGAACCTTATGGCTGAAAACAAGGTCATTGGGGCTAAAACCTGTACTCTCCTGTACCACCTCACGAGCGGCCAAGAGCATCCAGGGTAACGCCTCCTCCCAATCGCTTTGCATCTGCACAGAGAATGAACGCAACATTGATTTAAGAGTTTGGTGAAATCTTTCCAAAACTCCCTGACTCTGAGCATGATAAGCAGAGGAAAAATTGTGTTTAACCCTTAGCTGTCTCAAGACCTGATCAAATAACTTGGAACAAAAATTTGACCCTTGATCCGTCTGAATCACACGTGCGTGTGTGGCTTTCATGCATGCGCACAGGGGGGCTCAACCAATCAGAGCTGCTCATCAGAGCAGCGGAAGAGCGGAGCCAGAGCGGGAAGGCAAGGAGCAGAGTTTGTGGCAGTAAAGTGTGGATTAAAAGAAAACTGAAGGATTTAAGAAAAAAAAAAGTTCAGGATGACAAGGGACACTAAAATCCCCACAAAATCCAATCTTTATGAAAGCTGTAGGCTCTCTGTCAGCTGAGGTTGTGCTGGTTTAATTTACATTGAGTTCTATGGGAATTTTTCTGGGTAGCCCTCGTGAATTTAGTCTGTAGTACCACAGGCGCCCCCTGTGTCCATAGGTGGGACAGCTGTAAGCTAGTAATGCCCTATCCAGTTATTATTATAGATCCATGGTTTGTAGCAGTATGTTAGCATCTGTGCATATTAGCAGCAGTATGATTACATCTCTAAATTAGCAGCATGAGGCCTGTGACATGTTACTCAGTAAAGTGACAGTGATGCCTGTGGTTCTTGCTCTAGTTTTTTGTCAATACAAAAATTGGAATAACACTCACTTCCATTTTTATTCGATTTCTCACACCTAAACCCTTCCACACATACCCCTCTTTTCATGCAGTATCTCAGGCCCTGTCCACACGTAGCCGGGTATCTGCTAAACCAGAGATATTTTTCTTTGTTTGCACCAATCCACATGACAACGCATCATAAACGAATATATAATAAGAACTTTGGGCAAAGTGAAGATTTTTGAAAACTCTGTTTACGCATTTGCGTGTAGACAGAGATCACCTGAGTTTTCCTTTTGTGTAATGTGATTGAAAACAAAGATGTACAGTTAGGTGTGGATGAGTTTTTTTCAAAAACGGAGTAATGTGGATACAAATTATTTTAAAAACAGAGGGGGAAATATTCGGTTTTAACAATACCCGGCTACGTGTGGACATGGCCTTAGTCGAACACACCCACTCTCGGCCTTCTTGATTAGCAATTGAGGAGGCCGAAGGAACCAGCCTAAAGCTCTATACATTTTAATTATATTAGTAACATTATGCAACTATGTTTGTGGTCTTTGGTCGCTTTTTTTGGTTAGACTGTTATTGCATGCTCAGTGACGCAAAGTGTACGTATCATCTTGTCCAACTTTGGGGGATGCCATTTAAAATAACCACATGTTACTGTGAAATAATTGACCATTAAGGTGGGAATCTCACAGCTCAATCAAGGACACAGATCGCAATCAAGGCCAATGGTTATCCTGTTGGAGTAGCCTCCTCTCCGGGGGCAATCTGTACATGGGGTCAATATTAGTCATACCCTTCACAAATCTTGCATTTACGAACGAATGGTAAATAGAAAGTGTTGAAATAAGAAGCGGAAAAAAGTTCTTTGGTCAAATGACTACAGAATTGAAACTTTGGGCTAAATTCCAAAATGTTTTGTATGGCACAAAACTAACACTCTCTCTCCCTCTGTGCACCATTCCCAGAGTCAAATATGAAGGTGGCAGAATCATGTTATGGGCATGGCTTTCTTCAGCAGGGACAGGGAAGAGTGACAGAGTTGATGGCAATGTGAAGAAAACCACAGGACATTATTGGAAGATAAGCTGCTGGAGCTGGGGATTCTGCATAGTATTGAGTCATGCTGTATGCTTTCTTGTGCAAACACCTCACTTTTCTATAAATTAAATCATGCTTTTACTTCACAGTTGTCTGTTACTTTGTGGTCTTTCAGTACATGTTTGTGTTTGTATCATGAAGAATGTGCAGGGGGGAAATCTGTACAAATATGTTTGCATGGCACTGTAATTAGTATTTCAAGTTTCTTTGGGAGATTTCCATGAGGTCGCACCATTACTCCTAAGATAAAACGAATTGCACACGCAAGATACGTTACAGACACACTGGCAACTATCAAGTGGGTGGAACAGCTTCCATACCGCTACAACCCAAGGCCTGTCCTAACTGTTGATGAATCCTTCCATATCTGTAATGATACTGTGTTTTACTATTGATTCACTGATTACTTACCTCCATCTCCATCAGCAGCAGTGATCAAAGTTATGTATCATGTTTGCTTTGAAACCATCAGATTTCTACTCCCCCACATTGTCTGAATCAGGATTCATCCAGGACTGAAGGAGGATCAGACTTTGAATTTGATGCATCCGATCTGATATACATTATTATGAGGCCCTGGCCTTATGATTATTGAGCCACTGCGGTCAGAGAGAAGGATCTCTGGACTTGGGGGTGCTGTCAGTGTTCATCAGCCGTACTTGACACAGATCCAGATTCGTTTTGAACTCAGCTCAGTCTTGCACCAATACGTGTGCCAAAGCAAAGGAAGATGTCAAACAAGAAAGTTGCGCTGTGTCTCAACCTACATCATCTGTCTTTAAAACACTAATAATGCGGCTGAAAACATATTGCTTAAAGGCGCTACACCCGTTTCTGCAATGTTTGAATGTTTAGCACCGCCCCCCAACTCGCTCAATGGCTTCTCATTTCCCCTACGCTCTCATAACATAGAGCCATCTAGCTCAATTTGCGATCTGACATGTACGCTAACATTAGCATTAGCGCAACTTCTTGTAAGCTCAACAACAATCACTGATGAAATGGTACTAAAGCAACGCACTGCTAACACAATATATAAGTAAAAGAATACCGCTAGTTTCGCGTCCGAATGTATTAATTTAAAACCTTAGAATATATTCTAATATTTAATTATAATGTGTTATAGAGCTCCTCAAAGCAGCAGCAGCAATTCTTCCGATCATTTTTTCTTGATAACAGAACTCTCAAACCAATAATGACCGAAGCCCCAATGCAACCTCTGTTTGTAATTCAGGTGTGTAAAATACTGCCATTACTCTGCAAGTACAACAAGCTATCAGCGCCTATCACGACTACACACTTGTGTAGAGAAGCCAACAAAGCTAGCGGAGCTAGCCACGCTCAATAAACAACTACATATCTATCAATCAACACCATTAAACATCAATCGGACAATACAGTACACATATACATCCTTAACACACATGCACGGATGATTTCAGAATTTGCTGTTAACGTTTTCATGACAAAAATACTGTTAATGTGACAAAAAGCGATTGCGAAAAACCCGGAAGTTACCATGAAACAACTAGCTAGCTTAGCTGTTACCTGCCTAGCACGTCCCGGTGAAACCTTTGGGAGCTAACTATTTTATTTGCAGTCATTAAATACATTTCGAATTACAAGGGTTGTCTAATATTTGTTCACATTTTTTTATTCAATTATTTTGTTCATCATTTTTTATTTTAGAATTATATTCGAATTTTGAAGTCGAAGCCCTGGTGTTAAGCAGCGCTGTAGAGGCTAGAGGACGCAGGCTGGTCGCTGCTCGTTCTGTGAGCGGAGGAGAACAAGCGGCCCGCTCAGACTCTACTCAGCACTTTTCACTGCTTGTAATTCTTACACAGCTGAATCAATTACCTCAAGTTTTCAATTAAATGATGTATTATGATACAACTTGTATGTAGTAAAAAGCATTTTTATGAACTACTTAGAAAAAAAATCGGGTATAGCTTCTTTAAGTATAGTCTTGTGTGTGAACCTCTCGGCTGTGAAGCGGCAGTCAAGTCAACCCATGAGCAACCTGAGCAAGTTTGGCTGAGTGAGGGTGGTCTTCTCGTTTTCACTTTTCTGTCTGAAAAAGCTGAGCTAAAGCCGTGTCAGAGGCCAAATAGACAAAACCTAACAAAAACCATGTTAAGAGTGAAAAACTAGTTAGAATTGTCTAAAATATATTCACCTTTCAACTATTTGAAAGTTAGGTAGCCTGGCCAGTGAGAAGGAATTCCACATCACCATCAAAACATCATCCAAATGTGTTGCATATGTGGAGATCTTGGCACACTCACCCCTGCTTGAGACGCTGCTCGGGCCACTCCTCGTGACACACTGGGATGGCAAAGGTCTCAAAGCTGATCTCACGCCGTCGGTTGATGACAGCCAGCGGTGCACACATCAGCGAGGACACTGCCCACACCACCGCCACCGTGAGCAGGATGCGTCTGCGTGTGAACATGGAGCGTGCGCGGAGGGGCGAGCGAACACTGTAGTACCGGTTCACGCTGATCACTGTCAGGGTCAGGACGCTGGCCGAAACTGAAATAGCCTGGACCAAGGACATATGGGGACAGGTTTTAATCAAAGTATTTAACTTAATCTGGACCAGAACTGAAAAAAAGGTGTGATTACAAAAAGCAAATACTATAACTCAGTAGCAGACCGTGATAGAAGATTGTGAATGCTATGACTATGAGAAACATGAAACCCAATTCTGTAAGACTGGACTGTGTACTTTCAGCAGCAAAAAGAAGTTTGTTTCTAGCTTGCTTCATTCTCCTGTAATTGCCAGTCGACAAGAGGGAAGTGTGACAGAAAGCACCAAAGAAAAAGTTTGTGAAAACAGACGAACCTTGCAGAAAAGTGAAAGTAATCCTATTTAGTTTAGCTTTAGTGTCTCCTCAAACATGTCCAGAATCTTACATGTTAGAAAACAGCAACAACAAGTTATGAGAAAGTGTTTTTGATGCAAAGTAATGCATTTTATGGCACACACATCCATATCCACAAAGTGATGCTCGAATATTTCAAAAAGTACTCATCCAAAAAACCTCAAAATGTACATATTGAAAGTAGAGCCCATGACAAACTATGGCAGAAAGAATGGCCAGTATTCATCCATTAGGTGGCGCTATATTTATGTCAATAAGAGTAAATTACAGAATAACAATGAAAATTACAACAATATAAATTACATTATAAATGACAGTAAAGGGTATAGGGCGACAGTAGCTCAGTTGGTAGAGCACTGGCCTTTGAGCCTGAAGGTCGTGGGTTCAAGCCCACCATGGGACCTTCTCCACCGACTCCCACTGATGACTGCTGTCGTTGTGTCCTTGGGCAAGACACTTAACCCTGCATTGCCTGAACCCCCCGCTGAAAAATCAAGGCTGTATTGTCACTGACAGAGCAGCCGTCCTCCTGTGGACTCACCACCTGCAGAGGATCAGTGAGGGGCTGGTGCTAAGTGAATTGGGTGCAGCTCTGACTGCCACCCCCCTGACCCAGAAATGGATTAAGGGGAAGAAGATGGATGGATGGATGACAGTAAAGGGGCGACAGTAGCTCAGTTGGTAGAGCATTGGCCTTTGAGCCTGAAGGTCGTGGTCCACCGTAAGACCTACTTCCCACTAAACATCCGACGTCCACTCAACCTCCAGATCACGTCAATATCGCGTCGGTCGGTCGTGACCTTTTATTTACGTCCAAACGACGTCTGTGCAAGGTGCGCATCTGGACGTAAAACAATGACCTCCCATATACGTGGATATGACGTTTGATGTACATTTGACTGTCTTGCTGTTTTTTGTTTTGCAGTTTTTTCTGTGTTTGAAACTACAAAGCACTGTTATAATTTTAACATACATTTTCTGTAAAGTAAACTATCTGGTTAGTAAAACTTCAACTGAACCATTATGTTAATTAAACTCCGTTGATGGTTTTTCAACTTACGTTTTTTTCACAGTCAACTTTTTACAGACATTTTTCAGTACATTTCAATAATTTTTTACAGTGTATGTATAGTTTATATATTATTTAGTGCTACTTTGAACCGAGAATATAACACCATATTTTCAGTTGATTCCTTTTCTTTTAGGTATGTACATAATTCAGTTTTGATGCATTCAGTGTGAATCTACAATGTTCATATTCATGAAATAAATAAAAAAATCCATAAATTTTGGTCTGTTACTGTACATACATATATACTTTGATGAGCACTTACACTTTCAACATGTCTTTTGTCGTATTGAATTTATTTTATTGATTTGACATGACATGCTATAATCAATCATGTATGAAATATGTATTCGTTGTGTGTGCGTGGGTTGTGTGTATGTGTGTGTGTGTGGGTATGTGTGTTGTTTGTGTGTGTGTGTGTGTGTTGTGTGTATGTGTGTATGTGTGTATGTGTGTGTGTGTGTGTGTAAAACAAGTAATGAGCATTTACAAACCGGGGTCTACCAGTGTGCTGACCTGATCCTTGCTGCAACTGACTGAAGTAGTTGGTGCTCCCCCTCAACCCTGATTAGCATTTGTATAGCTCACAGCATTCCATTATACATGTTAAAGCCTCTGTGGCAGGAGAGGAGGGGACAACAATAACTACCGTTCACAACAGCCGAATCCCAGAAGTTTACAGTAATATACAGAGGCCGAAAAGAGACTCGAAAATCACTCTTTTAATGCAGTGTGTACGCCGACCTTCTTCTCTTGTACCAAAACGCTCCTTAAAGTGGTTAAGAGTACCTGGAGGACCTCTTAATAACCGAGTTGGGTAATTTTGGGGGGCGTCACAACGTCAAAATCTCCCTACTCCAGTCCAATAGTGTGTGTGAGGAAAAAAAAGTTCGGCGGTCTCCGTCTATGCTGTGATTTCAGAGAGTTAAAACAAGAAAATCTATCCCAGACCGTCATCCTTATCCCTCGTATACAAGTTATGTCTTTACATTGACAGGGAGTCTCATGGTTTTCGGTATGGATAAGGGAAAAAGCCGATCACCAGGGCTATCTGGAGGTGTCAAGCCGTCCATCACCGCGTTTATCACTCCATGGCGGATGTTTAATGAGTGGGTGAGAATCCGTTTGGGCCTATCCTCCGCTCCTGACCGAATTCCAAAGGTCAATGGAAGAGTGTTTGGTGGGGCTAAGAGATGATGTCTGCTTGCCTTACTTGACGATAACCTGGTTACACTCAAAAACTTTAAACGTCACCTTAATGATTTGAAGAAAGTCGCTGCTGCGTCTATGAGAACCATGGTTTAACACTAGCAAACATGGCGAGGTGCATTGGCACTTCACCTAAAAAGCCCACCACCCCTTTGTGCCGCAGAATGACTCCAAGGATTGTAGCTAACAAATCTAAAATCACCTGTGATACGGCCATCTTTGTTATGTATATAAGGCCCATTATCACAGGGCCTGAGCTGAGTTGATCCAACCACTTTACTTTGTCTTCTTCGGGAGAGGGAGGATCTGAGTTAAAATGAGTTAAATTAGTGTCATGCTGACTTTAGTTAAAAAAAATAATGGAAAATAATAAAGTGAAATTGAAAGAAAACAAAACGAGCAACGTCTTTCAATGTACTACTCTTTACATTGTTTACAAAAATTAATATGCTACTTACTGTTTTTCTCAGTGTATTGGTGCATTTATCACTAATTATTCACATTTGCACGACAGTTAGTGCATTTTATCAGAACATTTAGTACAAACTGCAAAACCTTGGGGATAACCTGCAAAGTGCATACTTCTCAAAATGAAAAGTTATTCCTCAAAAGTCAAGTCTTCATGTCGAGGAAAACTGTGTCTCAAAATAATAAGTCTTAACAAAATGGGAGTATGAACAACAGTCATTGTCTTCGTCACGTTTTCATTGTGTCACTTTACTCTCTGTGTTTTCAAAGCAAATAAATCTGATCTTGATGAGCACTGTTCCAGCTGAAAACTACAGTTAAAGTTACCAACACAACTGTATTTAGTGAGTGTAAAAGAACATTTTTACTGTATGTACTGTATGTGTGTGTGTGTTTGTGCATGTTATGTATTTACGTGTGTGTGTGTGTTTGTGCATGTAATGTGTTTACTGTGTGTGTGCTGGAAATTTCTCGAGGAGGAGTCACTCATAAAGTTACCTTTATGCGGACGATTTACTGCTGTATGTTTCCAAATCCTCTGTGTCATACCTTGGCTGCTCGAAGTACTTATCAGTTGGCAGTTTATCAGGATACAAATTACTATTCAAAGATTTTTCTGTCTATCCTTGTTAGGTGGAATTTAGAGCGTCATGTGCCCGGCCTAACCCGCCCCCACAGGGACCAGGCACTGGGGCTGCGTAAACATTCGCCCCAAAGGGGGGGGACCACCCCACAGGCTACATCTAAGGAACAACAGGTCGACCAGGGGAATATCATCGTCCGGTGACCATAAGTGTCAACCAGAGCAATAAAATTTGACCTCATACCAAAGGGATAAAAACATCCTTGCCCCTTTTCTGGCTGGCGAGATCAGAGATCAAAAACTCTGCTTCTTACTCCCGAAGACATTCCTGTCTGCTGGACAATCGACGACTCACCACGGCGTTTCTGGACGCCCCCCTGTGGACACTGGACATTTCACACCCGAGGAGGACACGCGATATCAGGTCAGTTTGCGTACAATATTTGTTGATAAACGTTACGGGACCTTCTCGTATGTGTCGTTGTCTGTGATGTAAATGCACTGTGTATCGGTATTGATTATGGACGTCAGGATGTCTGTGTGATGTGTATTTTGCCTTGTAGCAATGTCTGTCAGGGAGACGCACAGGGATGACGTCATGGACGCGCCTCCTTTGGGACATACTAAAGCACAAGCAAAATCAGGGATATTTCTCTTGGTTCCCCCCTTGAATCACCGTAACGGGCCTCCTCCTGGGGTACGTGTCTTACACGGCCCGCCTGGTAAACCACGTAGGCCTCTGCACCTCCGCGAGGACAGCCCACGACCCGCTGTCAGGAGTACTCAGCTATCTCCATCAGCACCTTCCCGGACTACGGAGGGCTCCTCACGCACCGCTATTTCTAGAAAGGCGAAAGTGTGTGTGGAATTAAAGTTCTTGGTCTCGAGTTGTTGGCTTCCTTCTTCTCTCCGTTAGGACAAAGGAACACGCGGACTGCCGGCCTCGCCCCTAATCCATCTCCATTTTCATCCTCATAATTCTTCACTTTTCTCCAACCACTTTCCCTACTATACGGTCTGCCCAAAGTAAGACTGTTCTTTGCTCCACGCGTTATTGTGTGATTCATGTGATATGCATAACATCTCCGTTAATGTGAACCAAACCCTTTTCGTTGTTATTTTCTATTTCTTTTGGTTGTCAATAAAACCCACGTTAATCTTTAACTCAAGATCAGGTTAAGCGTCCTGTTTTAATCTTTTGATATCCCTGCTGATTTCGTACTCAAATACTATCAATTTGTAAGACTGGTATCGAGGCAAATACTGGATCTGTTGCAGTCTTCACTGTCTGTGGTTGCCCAAAATAAATAAATACAGTTCCCCTTTTGTGAACGGCGAGTTTCTGTTTTTTTTTTTTTTTTTTTTATTTTTCTTTTTCCGGAGCTAGCCGCTCCCACTAAATTTTCCAACCCTTACCCACCCTTCAAGGTGGAGGAAAAGGACTCAGTTATATATTTGGGGTATTAAGCTGGTTTAGGTCCTATCTAGAAGAAAGGAAGTATTGTGTGGAGATTGGAGACTATGTCTCAGATAATATGGCCCTGACCTGCGGAGTGCCACAGGGGTCGATTCTGGGACCTCTCCTGTTCAATATTTACATGCTGCAATTAGGTCAGTTAATTCAAAGTATGAAAGTGTCCTACCACAATTACGCTGATGACACTCAGATCTATGTCTCACTGACTGCAGGAGAGCATGGACCGGTGGACTCACTCCTTCGCTGTATCCAGCGGATCAGTGAGTGGATGCAATGCAATTTTCTCCAGCTAAATGCGGACAAAACCGAAATGATTGTCTTTGGTCCCGAGAAACAAAGAGAGACCGTCATTTGTCACCTTCAGTCTCTCTCCCTGGGGCCTTTAAATAAGGTCAGAAATCTGGGAGTAATAATGGACTCTGACTTAAACTTCAATAGCCACATTGGATCGGTAACATCAGCAGCTTTTTATCATCTGAAAAATATTGCCAAAATTAAAAATATTGTGTCCAGGGCAGACTTGGAGATTCTTATCCATTCTTTTGTTTCCAGTAGGCTGAATTACTGCAATGGCCTGCTCACAGGTATCTCCAAACATGCAGTAAAACAGCTGCAGTATATTCAAAATGCTGCAGCCCGAGTCCTGACTAGAACCAGGAAGTACGACCACATTAGTCCGGTCCTCAGGTCTCTGCACTGGCTTCCCGTGGCCCAGAGGATAGACTTTAAAGCAGCTCTCCTGGTGTACAAGTCTCTCCATGGCCTTGCACCAAAGTACATCCATGATATGCTAGTCCCATATGAACCAGCCCGGACTCTGAGGAGCGCAGGGACGGGACTCCTGTTAGTGCCCAGAGTCAGGACTAGACAGGGGGAGGCTGCGTTTCAGATTTATGCAGCTAAAGTCTGGAACAGTCTTCCTGAGGATGTGAGACTGGCTGCCTCTCTGTCAATGTTCAAATCCATGTTAAAGACTTTTCTTTTTTCCTGTGCATACAACTAGAGAATTTTATCTTTTTAACACACCTTGTTATTTATTGTTGTAACTTTTTGTGTTTTTAACTATTTTATTGTTTTTAATTACTTGTGTGATTCTTATGTTTTTAAATTACTTATGTGATTTTAATGCTTTTTAATTACATATGTGTTTTTAATTGTATTTTAATGGTGATGATTTGTGCATTGTGTGGTGTGGACTGTGAGGCGCTTTGTGTTGCCCTGTGCAGGAAAAGCGCCCTATAAATAAAAATTGATTGATTGATTGATTGAGTCTGCCAACCACCTTGGTGACCTCAGCCAGGGAGATAGATGTATCCGCCCCAACATCCTCAGCCTCTGCCTCTGTAACGGAGGACGTGACGGGGGGATTGAGGAGAACCTCAAAGTATTCCTTCCACCGCCCGACAATATCTCCAGTCGAGGTCAGCAGCTCTCCACCCGCACCGTACACGGTGTTGGCAAAGAACTGCTTCCCCCTCCTGAGGCGCCGGATGGTTTGCCAGAACCTCTTTGAGGCCGACCGATAGTCATTCTCCATGGACTATCCGAACTCCTCCCAGTCCCGGGTTTTTGACTCTGCGACAGCCTGGGCCGCAGCACGCTTGGCCAGCCGGTACTGGACAGCTGCCTCAGGAGTCCCCCGAACCATCATGGCTCGATAGGACTCCTTCTTCAGCCTGACGGCATCCCTTACTGCCGGTGTCCACCACCGGGTTCGGGGGTTGCCGCCGGGACCAGCACCGGAGACCTTACAACCACAGCTACGAGCCGCTGCATCGGCGATTGAGGCAGAGAACATGGTCCACTCAGACTCGATGTCCCCCTCCTCCGCCGGGACCTGGGAGAACCTCTCCCGGAGGTGAGAGTTGAAACTCCGTCTGACAGGGGGCTCAGTGAGCCGTTCCCAGCAGACCCTAACTACACGCTTGGGTCTGCCAGGTCTGACCGACTTCTTCCCCTGCCAGCGGATCCAACTCACGACCAGGTGGTGATCGGTTGACAGCTCCGCCCCTCTCTTCACCCGAGTGTCCGAGACACGCGGTCGAAGGTCAGATGATACGACAACAAAGTCGATCATTGACCTCCGGCCTAGGGTGTCCTGGTGCCACATGCACTGGTGGACACCCTTGTGCTCAAACATGGTGTTCGTGATGGACAAACTGTGACTAGCACAGAAGTCCAGCAACGGTTCAGATCAGGGGGGCCGTTCTTCCCGATCACGCCTCTCCAAGTGTCACTGGCATTTCCCACAGGGGAATAACGGAGTCCCCGGGCGGTGCACTGTCCAGTACCCCTCCCAAGGACTCCCCCTACATGTTCCAGCAATCTCCTAAGGTGTAGAATGAGCTCAGACCTGTTCACCACAACTGCCTCTAAAATCCTGCACTGTCACTCAGAAAGGTGTTAATTCGGGTCTGAAGTGCCGTCATGCACGAGCTTAATGTAGAAGGTGCAGTTACACATTTGACCTGAGGTGGCAGTCGTGAGTATAAAATGGCAAACTTGCATCTAGTTCCTTTAACATTAACAAGTGTTTTGCATTATTCAGTTGATGATGTGAGTCTGTGCGAATTGAATCTGTTTCTGTAGTTTTGGCCTCTGATGATTTTACTCCAATTTAAGTGGGTCTGCGCGATTTGTATTTATTGTTTAAGAATGTTTTACCAATAAATTGCATTATTGTTAAATGAGTCATTTATTTACACACTATATTGTGTAAAACAATAATAAAAATACATTTAAAATAAATGTATAATTAAAAAAAGGTATTAAAAAATACATATTAAATTCGGGACGGTTCACATCCATTTCGGGACGATGCCAAATGGTTTTTGGGACGGTGTCAGGACGGTCATGAAAAAAGTTAGTCTGGAGCCCTGATCTGTACACAGTTCTTGGAAGCTGAAAATGTCCCAGTTCTTGCATGGCCAGTATACTCACCGGAAATGTCACCCATTGAGCATGTTTGGGATGTGCTTGACCGGGGCGTATACCACAGCGTGCACCAGTTCCCACTGATATCCAGCAACTTTGCACAGCTATTGAAGAGCAGTGGACCAACATTCCAGGCCACAAATGACAATCTGTAAACTCTATGCGAAGCTGATGTGTTGCACTGCATGAGGTAAATGGTGGTCCCCAGACCCCCAATAAATCAAAATAATAATTTGATGAGTGAAGCTCCCAGGATCATCCGAGTACTCAAACTCCCCCTTCACGTTAAGGTGGCTGTCCAGGGGTGGAGCATACACAAAATGTAATCCAAAAGTTATATTTCATAATCGACATGTTTCTGTTGGGATCACATACACATACTGCAACCAATGCAGGAAAGTCTTTAGGTTCAAAGAAAAACTTGGTTCAGAGCGGCGTTTGTCGAGATCATAGTTGTGTGTGCTTGTTCCCAAAGGCTGTTCAAGTCTGCTGTCGTGGGTAAATCTATGATTCCCCCCAGAGTTGTTTCATGCACAATTACATCACTCTGAAGACATCCAAGAAACAAGACTGGTTTGTTCTTCTATGTCTTGTTCATGTCGTTCAGATAAAAAAAACAGGTTGTGGGCATGCCTGGACTCTTTCTAGTGCATGGTCTACAACAGCGCCTCAGACATGCCCCCATTGCATTCATGTGGGGGGTATAAATAAAGTCAAGTGCCTTGACCGATAAAAGTAATTTTGAAGAGGAACAATATTATACAATACCATACAATACGATATATAGCCCTAAATTACAACAGCAGTAATCTAAAAAAAGGAGCAAGCTCAAACAATGCATATTATCCCAGTTTCTTGTAAAATCCAAGTGATTTTGAAGAAAACAAGCCAAATCTAGATTGATAAATCTAACAACAAAAGATTTTTTCTTCTTGATGGGTTAAAGTTTAAAATAGAATATAGCATAACCGATCTGTGGCTTGTCAAACATCATCAAGAATGGTCTGGATTCCTGGGAGTCTTGGCCAAAGGTGCTGAAAATTGCCTGCTATGGTATAATGAGTAAATCAAAAATAAATAATATTATAATTTTTGTATTTGGTTGCCAGTTTTTTTAAGAGAAAAGAATGCTACATCTCAGTTTGTATTTATTATATCACAACATTATTGTCTAACGTTTTACTAATGAAATAAAAGGCAACTGCATCCAAACTATAAAACCTAGATCAGCGGTTCTTAACCTCGTTGGAGGTACTGAACCCCTCTAGTTTCATATGCGCATTCACCGAACCCCTCAAGGGGAAAAATAAAATGTGATTTTTTTAAGACATAGATATGTTTTTTTCGCAGCAGCGAAAAATCCTTGCTTCACAAGTGATCACAGGGACTCACGCTCGAAAAAAAAAAAACAGGGGCTAAACCAGGACTAAACCAGGGCTGAGGACGGGGGTCAGTGCTTGTAAACATATGGCTTTAGTTTCTTCTGTGACTGTAAAAGTGCCACTACAGAAGCACCGGCGTCAGCATCAAATTGCTGCCCACTTCTGTGTTTTTCCCCAACGCAGGACGTCAGAGGACGCACATGTTTGGAATGTTAAGAAAGAGCCACACACGCTCCGGAGTGTCAGTGTTTGTCCATCTCTAGATAACTTTCTTGTGTCCGGACGCTCTGTCGAACCCCTGAGACAGACTCACCAAACCCCAGTGGTTCTTAAACCAGGTTAACCCAGGTTAAGAACCACTGACCGAGAGGTCTGAAACTTTAGTTGTTGCCAACTAAAAAATGACCATAGGCTTTCAATATTGTGAGCTTACAATTAAATGTGTTAGGGTTTTTTATAAATGTTATATTTAAGATGAGAATACAAAATGTGCTATGCCACCATGTGTTGGGTACTAGGAATCTTAAGTTAATGCTCGCTAACTTTAATCTTACTGAAAAAATATTCACAGAAAATGAATAGACTTAAAGAAAGATACGTTATTTCATTATTGACCAACATAATACAGTTGAGGATGGGGTGTCAGGTCCAGCCACTGCAGCAAGAGATCTGCTACAGTTGTAACTCTGCAAAGTTTATAAATGAAAAAAAATGACATTAACATAGAAATTATTGCACACCTTGACTATATCAATATTCACTTTGCTTACCTTTTCTTTTCAGATTCCATCCAAGATGGACTCTTCGAAGCGAACGTCAACAGACAGAAATGGACTTCTTTTTCACATCCAGGATGCTAACAACTATTTTCTGGGAATATACTTTGGCCCATTTCTTCTGAGCTTTTGTTGTCACCCTGCCCTTTGAATCTTATCTTAAATCAGATTCCTGTCCACCGGAGCAATGGATTATGTCGAGCCGACTCAGAGCAACAAATACACCCATTTGTTTTTTATATGCAATAGAGAAATAAACTGAAGCTGATTTTTGACAGTTACAGTCATTGTAGTTGATGAGCTCTAGTTGAAAATTTTATTCCCAGAAAACTAATTTGAATGAGAAAAGAGGATGTTTTTACTTTTAAAAAGTGTTTTATAGATGTGGAGAATAGAAAGTTATTTTTTATAGCAGTCCAATGCCACTTGTTTGAGATGACTTAGCTTACACAATGAGGCTGACGAGCTCATTCACTATATGATGACTTGATTAAGTAAACTGGACCAAGACTTGGGGTTTAACTCTGAATTAAAAACCTTAACTTGAATTTGGAGCTCTGCGAGTTAATGTGTTTGGGTAAAGAAGGATTAACTTTCCTAACCATCAAGAAGAACCATCAGCACATTAATGAACTGTTTTTGTACATGTATGTGTAGACTCGAAACAATGGACTTTGCCAGTCCTTGACATGAGGATACCTGAATCCAAGGACTTCAAACTTGCAACACGTAATTGTTGTCTCACTCTTCTATAAATCACCCTTGACCTTTTTGGACCAAGTGCTGAATGTAAGTTAGACTTGACTTCAGGAGTCTTGAAATACAAAAACTTTGTCCTACTTCTGCCAAGGATTAGGAATACCTTTTTAACCAAGTGATGAATGTGTTTCACTTTATTGTGACAAAGACCTTTTTAACATAGTATCAACAACATGAACTTCCGTTGTAAACCTGCATGAAGACTTGGGATTAACCAATCATGAGACTTGACTTGGACTTAGAGCCAAAGACTTGAGAATAAGAAGGCAAATTATTTGTCCCAACCGCGCCCCTCGATTACCCATGGGACTTTTTGGAAGTGCTGTCACTTCTCTTTTTGTGAAGTATCTCTACAACAGAATACAGCCAAGAAAACTCGCACAATCCTATTCCAAAGGGAATTTAAAGGAGAGGACTAGCAACTTGACCTGACTTATATCTATCTTAAAAATCCAAAGACTTGGTTCTACCTTTACTATGGATTATCCTTTGAAGCAAGTGTTGGATGTACTACCACCGTCACCCAGCCTCTTTCCGCCACCACCACTACTACTGCTACTGGACACTCCTGGGACAAACCACACCACTCAGATCACCTCGAGTTCCCCTTTAAATGAATCCTTC